>CABFPE010000126.1:674991-697973 GCA_900660155.1 Hofstenia miamia | reverse complement strand
ATATATATATATATATATATATATATATATAGCCTTGAATATAGAGGTCGCACATAAGATATAAAATATAGAATAAATGAATTATATTATTATAACTGAAACGCTTGCAAAGCAAAATTCAAATGAATACACGATTCTTTAGTATTTAATAGGGCATCCTATACTACTAATACTACTACAAGGCTTTATTAAACTGTAGATAAGTATACAATAATATAGAATAACATAAATATAAAAAGCATTATTAATATTTACAAAAATTAAATGATTTTTTGCAGTTACTGCATAAACATAAAAAGAATCGTTTACATCCATTACTTTCATATGAATTTTCTAAAAATTCATAAGGAATATTGTACATTTTCTTTTTGCTAATTTTTGGATTTCCAAAGAAATCAAAGTTGTATTTCTGAATTAAATAATTCCCAATGCAGCAAATTCTATTAAAGTACCAATGATCACTAGTATTTTTCTTCGTTTTCTTTATAACAAATAGTAGACTTTTAGTTTTTCGATTGTTTTTGAATTCAAATGAAACATAGTCTAAAATAATAATTAAATCATATTTTCCATGGATTATATCTATTAATTGATGGACATCCTTTAATTGAAGAAATAATGAAACTGGTAGGAGTTTATAGTAAATTAAAGCATTTTTGTATGCCATATTACTAATCCATCTTAAACATTTTTTTTGAAATTTTTCAAGTTTGTCTANCTGTGGAGTTTGCATACCAAATAGGAGAGGCATAAAATAAACTTGGCATGATAATCGATTTAAATAATTTAAATTTAGTAGACGATGGTAGACTTGAAGGTAAATTTCTTCGTAGTTGTAATAATGTTATATTGCATTTTTTAATTCTCTGAAAAATATGATATGACCACGATTAATTATACGATATATTAACTCCTAAATCATTCACATGTTTTGAAGTATAAATCTGAAGATTTTCAGTTTCTATTTTATGCGCTATGTATGAAGAATTGATACTCATTAAATGAAACTTGTGGAAGTTAAATTTCATTTTATTAGCTGCAGCCCATTTTATAATTCTTTCAGTATCAATCATTAATTCTTGAAAGTTATTATTTGAAATCTTCACATCATCAGCAAAAATGTAGCAAAGTGATTGACATTTATAAAATCTAAAAATAGTATTGAAGCTAAAATTGATCCCTGTGGAACACCACTTGTAATAATACACCTCTTTGATACGGTATTACGAAATTTTACCACTTGTCGACGATTTTTCAAGTATGATGCTAATAATTTTAAAAAATTTCCACCAATTTTGAATAATTGGAGTTTTTCAATTAATTTTCCACGTGGGACTTTATCAAATGCTTTGCTAAAATCCATATATAATGTAGATATGATTTTATTTTCATCAAATTCTTTATAGACAATATCTAAATATGATAATAATTGTGCAAAAGTTGATCTTTTATTGGTGTTCCAAATGCTCTATAACTCTATTCAACACCTTATGCAGATCAATGTTATCTGTAATCTCTTGATGCAGGTGAAGCAGCATAACGTCATTCAGCCTCATTTGTCCAATAGTGATCGGGGAAATGTATTTTATCAACGAAGGGCCGAAAATGATCCCTCAGAAGTGGCGTTAGTGGTTGGCAGAATGAGTAATAAATACAATAAGGTTTGTACTTCATAAAAGTATATCCGTTCAGCAGCAGATAGAACCTTTGAACTCTCAATGATTTCTTTTAAATTCTTGCTGTTGGCAAACTTCCGCTTAAGAGATTGGAATTTATATCGGTACCCTAAAAGTCAGTAACCGCTGAGAGTCTTTCAGATTTGCATATATTCGGTGCCCATCTTGGTAAAATCTGTCCACAATGGCACTTGCAATGTTGTCAAGGACATTGAAATACTGGGCTCAGTAATAGTCCCTTGGTGTGTCCCTGTCTCGTATCGAGCAGGCATTCTGTGCTTGCGTGATAGTCCTTGCTGGTCTATAGTTAGGTTTAGCTTCTGTGAAAGCAAAACAACTGCGTCGTAAGAATTGTTAAAACACTTCTCATTTCGAATGTTCTCCAGTGTTTCTTTCGTTGGCTTTGCAAATCTTTGAACGTGTCAAGGACTGATCAGTTTTGACGGGTCGTGTCGAAGTCATTGAGACGGGCCGGTTCGGGGCTCATTGTTAGACGGGTCAGCAAATGCCTAACTACTGATAAATTTGCCTCTGAGTAATTTTCCCAACTATAATTTTACGTCAATTCAAAATATGTTAAGAACCGCCTTTGTTCATTTTTTTAAAGGTTAAGTGAAATATATATTAATAGAATAAATGTTTAATTGTTTCCATTCTACTTTTGTCTGAAATAATGTGAAATGATCAGATGATTTCACATTAGTGCATTGTTCAAATACAATATCAAACATGCTTTTACTAAAGTTGACTGTGTTCTCACCACAAAATATTTAGTGAGGCATATTTGTTAATATGGCCAAGATGTACATTTTGTTCCACAAATGAAAATCGACTAATAATCAAGAAAATAAAAAATCTTACCAGGTTCCTCTTTCTTCTTTATAGTGCACAATGGGAGAAATATCAAATTGATTCACACTCAATAGTAGGGGAACTTACAAACGATTAAAAGCTGATTTGTTTATCAAAAAATTTTCTCTAGCGCTGAAATTGTTTAATGCATACTTGCGAAGAGCTCAGTAAAACCAACTGTCCGTGGCAAAAATAAATTCACTTGAGCATTGACTAGGGATAACTATTACTAGAAAATACAATTGATATTATAATTTTCATTTTGGGTTCTTGTGATTGTGTTTTAGAGAGTTCATTCTTCAACAGTTCATGCTTCTACAATTAGCTACAGAAACTCCATCAGCAATTCTGCAACTTCTGGCTTTATCAGCTACATCAGCAGCAGTTGAAAAACTTCTTTGTAAAGCGGACTAATCGCAATTCCGCTTAAATGACAATAAATCCACAGACTACTCTTTGCTTGTTATAACCAAAATGGTTATTGATGATGATGATATTATGAAGCTGCTTGAAATATTTGATAGTTGATAATACGCACTTGAAATATTTTTTCAAATGATTCATTCAATCTTCCCGATACTTGGCAAATGCGATTCTCATCAATACACTGATATGTATGTATATATATATATATATATATATATATATATATATATATATATATATATATATATAATATTGGACAAATGACAACGGTGGATAGGAACATTACGCTTAGGAATAAGAATGATCTTTGCAGCGATTTGGAAAACACCATAGAAGAGGCACAGATTCCAAACAAAATGAACAGGAACTGCTAAATAAAAGAAAAATTCTGAGAATATCCAACCGGGTAATCCATCAGGGCCTGGTGATGATAAACGGGTAAATCTCAGCAATTATGTTTATTATGTAGTTGGATTCAATATCTTAGTTATTATTATCAAGTTTTTGGGGGAAATTTAACTGAAAACATTTGCAAAATTTAATATTTAGAGTTAAAGAGTTTCTATGTAATAATTTTGTCTTCCGCAGTTACAACAACCGGCTAGAGAAAATGATCATATATTGATATTTATCGATAGGTTTTTTAGGCCTATTTCAGAAATTCAGCTAGAACTTTTTCATATCTATAAGAAAACTTTAAATAATCAGTAATTTAGTTTATTATTATCATTATATGTGTATATAAGCTCTTGCTTGTGGTTTATACTGTAGAATCGTGGGAAAATGTTTCATTTTTCATAGTAGAAAGAGCATTTTTAGATACAAATTTGAAAGGAACCTCCTAGTGCAATTTTATTAAAATACGCACCCCCTCTAAAAATACGAATAATTCATTAGAATTGCACAATAAAAATTACAAAAGAAAATTCCTTACTACCATCAAATGGAGTGAATAGGAACAGTTTTTTAAGTTTTTTAAGTTTTTTTCAAATATTTGTAAAATGTATTTCATTGAACTTTTACACTATAATGTGTCCAATAGATCCTGAAATTTCATTTCAATAATTATAAGAATATTTAATTTTCAGGACTTGTTTTAAATTTTAAATGTATTTTAATTTATCCTTTTCGATGGAGTGAATAGGAACAAATGTAATTTCTGTGGGGTATTTCAGTTTAAACCTAATTTTATAAATTATTTTACTTTAAAGTATACTAATGAAATTAGATTAGCATAGCTACGGCTACACCTTGGCACATAAACTTACAGTGATTAATTTATACACAAAAGAACAATGTAATATATTAAGCATAGCACGAGTAATAATTAAATAAAATTTTATTCTTGTCTACAATTTCTATTTCTTAATTGTTCCTACTTACAACATTTGACGATACTCCATAAGATTGGTGAAATTTTTTGTACTCAAAATTAACACCATGCAACCTACTCTAAAAATCCAAAAACAAGTTTGTGTGCAATATCAAAACTCTGCACAATTTTTTTTCAATTTTAGAAATGATTGATTTTCTTTAATGTTATCAACATATTTAACAATATTGATTGAAATTGAGACTAAGCACACATTCATACCATTGGGTGAAAATCTTGCAATTTACTTAATCTTATGCCATTGGTCTATTTTGCAATGCATAATGCCAAAGTCTTCAAAAAATCATGCCATCATTATAGGGCAATTTGAAATTTGAAAAAAGTGAGCCTTAAAAAAATTTCGAATTCTATGTTTCTATTTTTGGAGTTAGTAGATGGTGGTGAAGTCCGTACATAGTATATATATATATATATAAATATCTTGGTCAATCTTAAAAATGCTGGTTTTTCGGCTCATTACATAAATCCTGTTTTTGAAGCATTGTTTTTATTCAAGATAAAATATGGTTTAATTGTTTATGGAGCTGACTTCAGCAGTATCAAAAGAGTCCAACGATTTTTAGACAGATGTTATAGATACAAGTGGTGTGCTAATCGACATTGCCCTACCACTATTTTGATAGAAGACGAAAATATTACAAATTTGTCACTTCTGACCCGAGTCATCCACTGCATGATATTTTTACTAACTTGGTGTATCGGAAATTTCCTGATATTTCCAGGCACATCTTTTCATATTGATTTACTCATCGGATTGTAAACGTTTAATTCTTTTCATATAGAAAAATGTTCAAATGTTATAAATATTTTTAGTTTTGTTTGTTGTTGATTTTCTTGTACGTTGGTTGCATGGCAATAAAATTTATTGTTATTGTTACCGTTATTGTTAAAAAAATCGGTCTTCAACGTACTTAATCAAAATGTAAACGAACACTTAAAACTGCTAAGATTAATCTCCCTGTCAAACAATACATCAATAGCTCCACTTTAGCGGGCGTTTGTTTTCGTAAATATATTTTTGTAAAAGCATTGTTTTTGTATATTCTCTCTGAAAAACTATTCAATTTAAGATACAATCCTAACAGTTGGTCAGTAATATGCTATGATTTACGTGTTTTCATTGTCTTTATATAAATACATCAAAAGTGGGAATATTGTATATATAATTATCTATATATACATATATACGAGCTAAGATCCAAAGTACTTAAAAAAGCAAAATGCAAAACTAATTTTATTACTTTTCAAGATAGCTTATCAATGCCTGTACAAAAATAGTCTTTGTCTTTGCACTGGAAATGCTTAAAAACTGCTGACTTGACTTCATCATCACTCGAAAACTTTTTTCATTCTGGTCGGATTTGAGTTTTCAGAATAAATAATAATCATTGGTCCAAGTTTGGATAATTGGGTGGGTGATTCAATGTTGTGAAATCGCGATCAAGAATGCCCTCTTGCAATGGCAGTTGCATGAATTAGAGCATTATCATAATAAACACCCCGTCTCCTTTACTGAGCTTTCCGCGTTGCATTTCATTGATGGAGGTATTTAATTTATGTAGTAATGAAGCACAATATTCACCATTTATCCCTGTATTTGCTTTTTTGAAAAAGCTATT
Source organism: Hofstenia miamia (assembly GCA_900660155.1). Taxonomy (NCBI): domain Eukaryota; kingdom Metazoa; phylum Xenacoelomorpha; order Acoela; family Hofsteniidae; genus Hofstenia; species Hofstenia miamia. Next base: position 692,007 of record CABFPE010000126.1, on the reverse strand, counting down.
AAGATTCTTTTCCAGTCCTAAAAAATCGTTACCATAAGAACATTTTTTGTTGAGGAGGGCACCCTTGCCTTTCTTACAAGGACCTTTTCTGGACAACGCCATACCATTGATACTCTTTTAGATAATGAATCATAATAGCGTGTTATGAATTCATTTCCAGTTGGAATTGATTGCATAAATGCATATTTTTAAATTTACAGGCATGCCAAAACTTTTGACAGCATTTCATCAGACTCTCTTTCTCGATTAAAGAAAGAAGCTTTGGAACCCATTTTACACTGACCATTTTCATATGAAGATGTTCACACAAAATCTGAAGAGCAGTTGTTTTTTTGATATGCAAACTCTTGCTGCTATTTGTTCTGCTTTCAAATGTCGATCACCATTTACTTCTTGCTCCACGAGGGCAATGCTTTGATCATTTCAGTCACTAGCCTCCCTGAACGTTCATCATCTTCTATTGATTCTCGCCCCTCTTTCTAGAGGACTTTTCTCAAAATTATTCCTAAAATTATAATTATGCCACATATTGCGTTTTTACATGAAACCACTGTTTTTATTCCCCATTTTGACATTTTATATCTGTTTTTCAGTAGAAGGCTTTTCATGAATAAATTTAACAGGTTTTGTCAACTCCCAAATACTTAGCCTACTGAAGAGTCCAAAATTTCAAAAAATCAACAGTTTTGGCTTCTAGAATTGAAAATATGACTTCCTTATCACAATGACATCATCAACTATCTAATTGCCTCATGTTGTAGAGGAAGGATTTCCTTATTAATGTACAAAGTGTAATAGAAAAAAATTTTTTCTGAAAATTTTCATTAGGAAAGGGGTTAAATCAACACGTCGTATGAATACAACAGACAATAATATCGTGAGGCAAATAGGATTAGCAGGTTTTGCGGAATCTATTTCAAATTGTTTAGGCCGTAAAGTACCGGTATTTTCTAACATTGAAAAAATAACTACATTACCATGAACAAAATGAGACCGAATATGTGTTATAATTTCGTAGCTTTTAAAACAAATTCTTTATGAATTTAAATAATGAACATTCATTCTATAAAGTTTGAAGTGAGAGTTAGTAGGGTAGTTTCAATATTGTTTATGCTCAATTTTTAGAATTGTTAGGTGTTGCGTAAATTTATGTCCTTTGATAACAGCAATGAACCAAGATCCATAAATTATCCTAAAATTTAATCTCACAACCAAATATTCTACTTCTTAAATTGTAAAGTGTGCGTGAACTTTAATATAAATTGAAAACTTTATAAGATGGGATAAGCTGTCGAATTAACTGGTAATGTGTGAATGAAAGTAAGCGACAACTTCCGATGACGCTCATGTGGATACTCGCGTTTTAAGAAGAGTCGTGCACTTGTTTCTACAGTTGCTTACTAAAACTTTGAATTGAGTTTGCAAATATTTTTTGTGATTAAGGCAATAATGAGTTATTTGTGGTGATGCACAAGTAAGCACGGGCAGAGGAGCGCAGGACAGGGTTTGTGCCGAAGTATTGGAATACCTTGTCTAAAAAATAGGCCCTAAGACGAAGATAGTGATTCTTAGCTTTGTATATATGCCTAAACATCAAATTTCCGAAGTAATAGTTTTTTTAGGAAATCTTTGCTCATTGAATAAAAACTTTAATTTTCATTCTCGATACAAAACAATTTTAGTATCTCAAATTATTTGATATTATTATTCATAAATAGCAGAATTTTACAATGTCTACTAAATAGATTTTCCAACTCGAACTCACTCCAACTTGTTTTTGATTTCGATTATAATAAACGTATTATGCAAATGTAATATTATCCGCGGGGGCTTTATACCTCTAACTGCGTACAGAAATCTATTCTTAGAAGAAGATATTAACGGAAACGGTTTTAAAATTGTTCTATTTACAACAAATTGCTGTTCTTTATATACAAATTAATATTATTTATAATTTATATGGTAAAACGAAAACATTTGGTCTACCAAATAATGCAACAACCAGTACCAATACTACACAAATGCGATAGTAAACATTTTCAGACATATTTTAATCAAAAATAGACAAACCAAAAAATCAATACAGTACTGAGATGCCATCGTAGATCACGGTTTGTGAACTTTTCACTTGACAACCCGGTTAAATGATTGATTATGATATTTTTACATGCAACTGTACATGCCTCAATGACCTCTGGACGTGCGCTGACTTTCCATTTTTTTCTGCACTCAAGTTTTCAAAATATGTCAGGTATATATGATAAGTTCCACCATACCAATGTCTATGTACAAAACTATAATAAATTTTATGTGGCGATGTACACTATTTCAGCAGATTGGAATAATTTATACTCATTTCATTTTTCAAAAATATATAATCATAATTTAGATGCATTAATATCTGACAAAGAAATTGGACATAAAATTTACTCGTTTTTTGAATACTTTCAAAAAATTCAAATTTAATTAGACAAGAATTCAGCATGTTGGATATATAATGTATTCCATCGGTTACAGATTTGATTAGCGTAGCACAAACACAAAAAGAATGTTTGGCAAAATAGCCAATTTTTTAAATAAAATATTTACTTCATAAAGGTTTCTGCAGCACTTGCAAGGTAAAATTTACCAAGATTCATGTTAAAAATATCTTTTTTTCCAAAAGTTTTTCTCTCCGTAGCGATAGGTCTCCACAAAAAATTCGATATGTTACACAGCACCATTTTCTAAAGAAATATAAACATGTGCTTGGTGCTTTAAATTTCTAAGACACAATTTAATGTAAATTATTGCTAAAATAAAAGTTCATGCATAATAAATCTAAAGCAGCCTTATTACAAATTTTCTAAAAACAAACCACTTTTAATGATGCCTTCCTGCATTTTGGTATGTCAATCTTTTTACAGCAGATTGAGTACATATAATACAGACTGAACTGCTGCTTGACTAATTTCCGAAGCCGTAAACATTTGGTTTTACTAGACTCCTGTTAATTGAGGGTCAATTTGATTCTTATTAGTACATTACATGTAACTTGTGTTTTTTCAAAATCAAAAAAAATCGAAACATAATTCTTTTGTAGTAAATTGATAAACATTTTTTCTGTCATGCAAATTGAATGATGAGCACCAGATGAAGAACTCTGGTTTTTAATGTTTTATTCAAAATAATGTATTTTAAAGAAGCATGGGGTAAGCAAAGCGATAACCTTTTAAATATTTTTTACTGGAAAACATATATTTAAAGGAAAAGAGAAAAATTTAAAGAATTATACTATATATTGTAAAACATAGAAATTCAATTTACAAATTAAATAGCACAAACATTGCAATCAAAGCTTGAGGTTTTCTTTTATAATCTATTTGTGCAAAGATTATGCCCTAAAAATACATCAAACTTATTGAATGCACAACACAAAGTGAACAATATAATGTGGGTTGCTGTCAAATGTGCTAGTTCAAAGATAATTAAGAATTACTGACAATCAGGACGACTGTTCAGTTGTACATTATCATGGAAATAACAAAAGGCCACTTTTATGAATTCTGAAATAGTGTGTGTAAAATTGCATTGGTTCATGTAGGAAAGCGAATAAATTTTCTGTATGCAAAACCCTAGCCTGGCTAGAACTTGTATGAGTTAACCACTTCCTGTGAAAAATTCAAAATTTTTACAGGATGCTTCAAAAATTTCTTTCAAAAGGATTCGTATTAAAAGCAAGGAAAGTTTACAGGATCCTTATTGGACATCACTGGGTAAGCATGCAAAAATATATGTGATTTTGACCTTGAATAAACTGGATCTGTCAAGATACTGTTCAAAATCAAGCTCAAGCTACTGAGTTTCGTGAAATCAATATCAAGTTCAATGTCAAGGTTACATATTTGAATTTTGCAAAGGCCAAGCTCAACACTAAAAACGCGACAATATGTCAAAATTACAATTAAGCATTTTTTGTTTGCTTCAGTATTCATTCAGCAAAAACACCAGCAGTTAGATATACTTCCAATTATGCTATTAATCTCATTGAATTTGTTACTTGTAGAAATTTTATTTCTATTTCATAATTTTCTCATTTAAACATCAGATGTGTGTATTTTAATATTTAATGTAGTGTAGCTTGTCTGTATTCTATGTATGGTTCTTACCTGTGTATATTTATAGTTTTGTAAATAATTGTATATATGTTTATATTGTACAGATTTTGCAAAATTTGTAAAATGCGCACGTGAATGTACATATCAGATAAATAAAAGCTATTGAAGTACAAGATGTAAATGTATGTTCAAGGAGTAATCGTTGCTAAATAACTTCCTCATTAATAAGGGACATAAATTAGTCGTTAATTAAAGATAAACTGATGATAATTACCACATAATTTGAGATTCCTACCATTATATCATTAAATGTTATTATGTTGTTACATCATTATTATTCATGTTATTGCTTTAACCATTATTTTTATTGTAATTACCAAAACAGCAAAAACACTAAGAATAGCAAGACACCAAACCAAATACAATAAATGAAATATTATAATTAGGCTTAAAACTATATTTTATGCTGAAAATTGTATCTCATTGAAAAACTTCTTACTAATTTATGTAATATATATATATATTTTTATTTCATGATTTATAATGCCTTTTTGCTATGGTCTGGTGTATTGCGTCTATTGTTTATTATTTTAATTTCAGTAATTTATTGAACCCCACTGTATATATAAATATTGGGCCCCTGTGGGTTGACTTTTTAGATTCGAATCGAATTCAAAACGAGTTGGAACACTAACTCGCCATTTGGAGTTAAGTTAGAATTATATTTAGACGTATTTTTATCGTTAGGCTAAACTGAATATGACAACAGAAATACAAAATGTGAAGCCAAGCCTGCTTTCTTCCAATTAGAGATAAATATTCGAAAGGCAATGGATTTCTGGACAATGACAAAAATTGAAAAAATACATACCATTCAAGCTAATATTGAGGTGGTTCCGAATACTTGATTTTTTGTACATCAAGTCGAGTTTTTTTATCTGATATATATATATATATCTATATGCATGTATATATATTAGGGTGAATCGACTTACTTATGGTATGTAGGGATGAACTATTAAACGATTCATGCTTAGATATCCCACATTAAGGTCAAATGTCAAAATTATGATATTGGATGAAATTGATATAACACAAAAAATACGGACGGATTTTGATATCTCATGATGTATCGCCTTTTTGTTCCATCTTGCGCAGAAGAAAAAGTGAGTTTGAAAAAATGAGATTTCTATGTCACATTCAATCAGTACATTGTGTTTTAGTTAAATTTTCGGTTTTCTAGAATCCATAAACTACACCTTTTCATGTTTTATTTCAGAAAAAGTAAAATCAAATTCAGAAAATATATGATCAATTTCAGAAAATTAGAAGCCATTTCAGAAAGAGTAATATCACATTCAGAAAGGTAAGAGCAATTTCAGAATGTTTATTATATTTAAGTTTTCATAAAACAAATCAAGGCGAAGGTACACGAGAGCATTTATTGCCCAAATTTATGTTATTTTCGATCTATGATGTCCAGCTAAAATATTTGAGATCTGCAACTTTAGGATATAGCACTTTTATTTTATAGATAAACCGTTGCGGACTCCAAAAATATATAATCTAGAGAGCCGCTACCAATTTCTTAAATTGTTTCATCATTTTGTTGAGCTTCTTTATCTCAATTTTAAAATATATATGTAAGACTTCTACATATTTTGGCTAATCAGAGATGTTGGTTAATTATAACTTGCAAATTTGGATTTGGAGTATTCCAACTGACACATTTTGGATCCTATTAGTCTACGGCTATTGACCCTATGACAGGCTTTTAAATGGCGCGGAATTTTTATCTTTACTCCATGAGATTTTCCGTGGACACAAATCATATGCAGGTATATCCATGTTAACTATTTTTGCTTAATGGTTTTTCGCAAAATTTATGCAATTTCACATATATTGTATTTTACCACCTTGACCTTGCTTTGCCTTCTGTTGAAGAATAAATTTTATTGTTCAATTAAGAAATTAGAATTTTGAAAATATAAATTAAAACTGTAATGTATTTTGATTCAGAGTTCTGAGTTTGAAAAGCAGCAATAAAACGTTCTCATCGCTGAAATCGATCTTATTGGCTATGGCCACTAATATAGAATCAAGACGTTGTCTTCTCTGAATTTGCAAACCAATATAAACAACCTTACGAGAGCTAGAATAATTGGCTCTACAAATGTCCATGAAACACATAGGGAGAAATTTAACCTCCACCCCATTCCCCATCCCTCAAGGTCCATTGGGATCCCCGCTGCACGGGAAAGCCTAATTTATTGAGTCTCATTATATATCAAAAATAAGAGTTGACTAGCTTCATATGAAACTAATTTGTTATTCAAATTTATCAAATGTTAATACAAAAGAAAATGTTAAAATTCACATTTTTGCCATTGCCGTCTATATTAATTATTAGAACAGAACATTTGTTTTTATGCTGTAGATATAGATTGAACACCAATTCGTACAAACTAAATATTTCTATGAGAATTTTTTTTAATTTCATGATTTCATCAATCTAGACAAACTTTATAACAAAAAATGTAATCGATCAAAACTCGCACATAATGATGAATAATTTATAGTGTGCATGAATTCATTTACATAAATATAATATCATTTAAATGTGTAGGCCTTTTATAGTATTTAGTTAGTGCAATAATGAGATTTGCATTACTTCAAATATGTTTAAGTATAACGTATTTGTATACTTAAGCATTTTATTTTTCTATTATGCAAGTATTCCAACAAATGGAAATTTAAAGATACTGAACATTCTAAAATTGATCTTGCTTTTTCTGAAATAAATTTTGAAAAGGTGCTTTACTAATTTAAGTATTGATATCAAGTTGGAATAAAAAGCTACGATTGACTCTAAATCTTCCTTGTATCACAAGAAAAATGAATAATTTCAGAGATTTTATCGGAGAAATTGGTTGATTGAATTTCTTGAAAATTTTGTTTTGCTAAATTTGCCAAACATTTTTGAAATCAATTTATTAATAATAAAATTAAACTTGAAATCACAGAATTTAGGACATAGTGCCAACTGCAAAAACATTTTTTTTAAAATTTTAGTAGAATTTAAAAATAATTCTTGCATAGGCTTGAGGGTGCTCATTATTATTACTGCATAATTATAACTATAATATAACTGTCATAAGCCATGAAGCGAGTTTCAACATATTATGCAGTTGCAAATAGTACAAAATGCATGCTGTCCAACAAAGGCAAAAGTCTAGGTGTGGTATTTAGTTTCTGCTTTGGTGAAAATACAATTGCGATTTTGCTTTTGAATACAACGGACCACCTTCAAAACAATAAAATAAATTTGTCAAGATTACTTGCTCCAAAGAAAAATTTTATGTTTCTAACTTCATTAAGCAAAATATAAATGTCCCATTTTATGCAGGTTTGTGAAAAGATAAATTTTGAGCAATTGTTGATAATCTTTACATCTGTTCGAGATTGTATTGTTGTAGCTTGAAAATCTGATCATGTCTAGGGTTAGTTCTAAGTCAATAGCTGATGCCTTTATTTTTGGCAACGAAATTATCTGTAAATTGAATGTCAACCATCGATATTCTTTATAGCATCACCTGCACAGAAAATATTTATCTTCAAATGCTTTTCCTTCTGTAAGAGATGGTTGCAAATTCGTCCTAACTCATCTGATATTTACTTAAAAGACATCTATTATTCCAAAAATTAATGGCTCATAATAGTAACTCAAAATACTTAGTCCTTCCTTGACAGATAAAAGGCATGCAAGATTAATAAAGAAAGTTACACAGGCATCTGTAATTGTATCTAATGTAAAAAATTCTGCCATGGCTTAGTTGCTTCTTATTCAAATCAATGCAAAAAATTAAAATTTAACAATAAGCAAGATTTTGTTTAAGTGATTTCCAATCATTTTTATCTTATGCATTTACTTTTGAATTCATCTGTTTATACTCTATAAAGTCATTGCTGTTTTTGTTATTGTTGCTGTTGAATTGAAGTGACATTGTACATGTTTCCAGCAAAATTATAAATGAAGGCAATAGATTATGCTATCTTAGAAAAATCACAAATTCTTTCTCACTAATTTATTAATATGATATACATTTCCTCAAGTAGAATTACCCATCAAACTAGTTCTTTCAAAAAGTGTTTTCTTGCAGAACATACAATATTTAATCTACAGTACTGTGTGTAAAATTGAGCTTTCCCCAACCCTGAATACCAATACACATTTTCTACGGTCAATATATCTTGCATTATGGAAACATTCCATCGATAAGTGTCACCTAGATTCAAGAGGAAATGGCCACTTTTTCACAAATCTTTAACCTCAACTAAATATATATATATATATATATATATATATATATATATACTCGATGTATACATTATTATTAGAAAATTATAATAATTATAATAATTTATATACTTGTATTATTAGTATTAGAAAAGCTTCAAGATGAAATGAAAATTATTATAGATCCACTTCCATTTGCATAAAAAAGGAAGAGAAATTCTATTGATGTTTTAATATGTACAATAAATTCTGTAGCCAAAACTCTTAACAAGGAAGCAGACGTAGTAAGAGTGACATTCATTGATTATTCAAGTGCCTTGAATACTATACTTCAAAACAAATTATTACACCAAATCAAATACATCCAATATCGAAAGAATTATGCCAATGGATAAAACATTTATTTTAAAATTTCAAGCAAAGCTTCAAATTTGAAAAAACATAGAACTAAACAACAGGATGTATTTTTCAGTTTTTACTAAGGAGGACTACTTTGTGGCCGGATCTTTACAGAATACACTGATAAAAACAATTCAAATATTGTTACACCAGACTTGGAACCGGCCGAAAATTTTAAGGCCGGGGCTGGTAGTTGGGCGAAAAGAGCTAATACCGGCTGGCCGGTTTTTTACATTGTATATTTAATCTATGCAAGCATCATATATATATATATATATATATATACGCACATGTATATAAGCTGTTTTAATTATGATATTACATATTGATATTACATATACACAAATTTCAAACTATTGTAACTATATTTGTAGCAAAACACTATTTTGATATTTTCTATTTATCAATTCTTTGTTTAAGGTTAATAAGCTTTCACTTTTCCGTGAATATTAATTGGAAACATTTCAGGCTGTTTAATTAGTATATTTTTTATGATAGTTAAATTATATATTGCTGTGGCATTTGATCTCAGTTAGCATTGAATAATTTATAATTGTCCAAATACATATACATTATGCACAAAACCTTTGTTTCAGTAGCTATTCAATATATAAATAATGAAGAATTTCCAACATATTTATAGATATTTATGAGCTTATACATGTATATTAATCTCTTATTTACAGTTGTAGAAGCATTTATACGGGAATAAGAGCTTTTTATAATAATAATAATATTAGTATTATTATTGCTGTGCGTCTCAATATACTTACCCGAATTATCCGGACAGGATGGCTTCTTTATTTAACTTTTTTAAGCGGATTAAAAATTAGCGCTTGTTTGTTTACATACATCTATGCATCTATATTCATATTTAAGTTTAAAAGAAAAATATATTCTATTCACATGTGTCAAAATCCAATTGGTCTATTCTTATGTGTCAACATCAAATTAGTGTATATATACAGGCTGGATTTTTTGATTTACCTATTTCTTAATTTTGAAAAACTTTTGAACCGCAGATTTCTCGTCTGTTCATAGGCTATACTACCTATATTCATTTCGAACTTGAAGTTTATAATGCAGCATTCTAATAGCGGGCAATATGCCATTTGTGATTTGATTGATAAATAGTACTCCTGGACAAATAGAATGACTAAACCCGCTAAAATACACACCATTTGTTATGGTAAAGATTTTCGAATCAATAGCATGTCAACTAAGATAGGTAATCGCCGAAATATATATATATATATATAGGAGTTAGTTTTTGACGTCCAAGCCCACCCGTGTCTGTAAAATAAATAATGGCCCACCCGTAAAGTTTTGGTTTAACAGCAGCCGGGCGCAGCATCCCTCGACCCGCCCGCATAAAGTTATGTCCACCTATATTATCGTTCAGGTTAGACTCAATAGTTAAAAATTGTTTTTTGATCCAATTAAAACAATAAATCAATTGGAGGAATTTAAAGAATTTCAAATTTATCACTGCTGGTTAAAATTACATCTGCAACAAAAACCGTTTCTACAGAATCGAACAAGAAAAGAAAACGTAGTTGAACTATGATAAATTTAATAAATGCGCTCGCCCATGTCTCATCAGACCTGGCTGCACACAACCGTCCGTACCTTATCACACCCGCTCAATCTCGATTAGGATGAGAGTTATAACAATAGGAATCTTATTGCACCCCTTCCACTTTTTCTATTGTTTTGTAATACCGCAATTATTGTAATTAATATATTTCGAAATCAAAAATATAATTATTTAAAGAGATTTTAATTTGATTAAACGGCTGCGCAACCTGACCGGATTTAACCAGACCAGATGCAGCAATAATATATATTGTAGGATCGACTGTATTAGTGTTATAGTAATAGAGCACAAATAACATCTATAGTGAGATTTACGGAAGGGACTCCCGCTAATATATATACATATATATATATATATATATATNATGATGCATGCTGAAATCCAAATACAGATCCTAAACATATTGATTTTGATCTCATCAACATTGAACTCACGGAATTGAACGGATTACTAGATATTAACAACTGTTTTCCAAAAGGTTGATATTAAGGTCTACTTCTATGCACTATTTGTTCCACAGGCAGCTAGACACGGCTTGAAGTTAAGTCAGTTGCTTTATTCTTATCCTCAACGTCAAATCCAAGTATCTAGATTGTTAAAGAACTTAGGCAATTTGGTTTTATCTTTCAAAGTTTATAGTATTCCGACTGAAATTTGGCTCCACAACGGTAAACATTGTGAAGGTTTCAAAGGATATTGAAAGAGATGAAACACTGAAATGAGCTCAGGTGGATAGGACCAACAATAAGGCAAAGTGTCGGGTGTTTTCGTAGCTAGAAGCAGTAGAAGGCTGTTTGGGTGGTGAGAGCATTTGATTGCTTTCTTGAAACCTATCCAGAAGACTTGAATGAAAGGGAACTACTGTATTGATAAATTAAAACCGCCCAAACAGTTATAGACTCACGAGCAGCTGCTAACGAATAATGTGTTTGATACAGCAAACGAATCAATTGTATTGCTCAATAAAGAAGAATAACTCGCAGCATATTTTAAGGATTGTAGAGAAAAGCCAGTTAAATAAAAAAGAGCTATTCTGTTTTTGTGACTATTGCTTTGATAAATTATTTCCTATATCATGTATTGAGCCTTATTATGCCAACTTTCACAGCATTGCGCACCACTAAAAAATGTAGCAGAATATCAGAAAATTAAGTAAAAGAGTTTCTAATGAAAAAAACTTTTTGAAAATTAAAATTTGAAATTTTCACATTATATAAGGGCCACACTAATATAATATATATATATATATATATATATTCAGTGCTGTTATACTGAGCTTTAAAATATTCATGCTTCTTGACGTTAGAAAAAATTTCAAATCATCGTCAGTGCAACTATGTAATAAAGTTACAATATCTACTTTAAAATTTCGTAGTGCATGCAGTTCCAAAATAGGTTTAGTGTTAACATGCTTTGTTGTTTGTTTAATAGTTGATCTTTTTTAATTTCTATAATGTATGCGACTTCACCCTTGCAGTATGTTTGCTTATGTATATTGCTGATGTTATATTCCGATTTAGATGTTCTTTTATTCTCGTTCCTAAATGTCTTTTAGGTTATTATATATTAACGAAGAATCTAATCTTTTAGGAACTGGATCTTTGTTTTTAATGATGTAAGATGTTTTAAATGTTATAAATATTGGTACCTTGTTTGCCTTAGCTTGGTGTTCATTATTATAACATTTTTCTTTACTTCAATAACTTAGTTACTGCAATATAGGAGTTTCAAATATAGACTTGTTTTGGCTTCATCAGTGGCAGTCCAACTAAAGGCCAAATAGAAAATGGCTGCTAAAGTGAAATCCTGTAAATCAAAGAAACTTACTCGTTACCACTCTGATCCAGATACCTGAGAAAATTTAATTTTGTTCCTAATTGGGGACAAAATTTAAGAGACATCTCCGGTGAAAATATTAAGTCAATTTGTCACTTATTTGCGCAGAGTGAAACCAATGCTACTAAAACTAAACAATTGAATGCATAATTTTGCCTTTCGTTTCATTCTAATTAAGTTTGTCGACTGATGTGCTTCTTAATATCCCAAACTAATGAATCTTACAAAGTTGTATTTTTATAATTTCCTCCGTACTTTTAAGATTTCAGTTCTAACATTTCAGTAATAGCAAAGGGAATAAATTCATTAAGTTTCAACAATATTTGTTAGAATGCAAGAAACAGAAAAAATTATTCATAGTTTTCATTGTAAATAATTGAACTTTATTTTCTTTTAAGATTGGCCTTCAATTTATTTTTGTATTTTTACAATCGATAATTTCCCTTTAGAGATGAATTAGGGAATAAGATGTTTGAATAATTGAAATTTAAATTCGGATGGAACTTTTAAAAGCAAGGCAACATAAAATTGTCACGCAGGATATTTCAAAAACAATGTAATATTGTTAAAATAATGGTGGTTGATTGATTTTATTTGAATACCAATATGAAAATAATAAAGTTTCTATAGTCCAATATAATGATGCATAGATAATTATTTGCGGTATTTATTAATTCATGCATTACTAGTCTGTGGGATTTAAATTTACTAAATCATGGCATTATTTGAAAATTAATCTATATATATCTATATATATATATATATATATATATATATATATATATGTATATCGAAAACTTACTTTCTTACTGATTTATCCCTATTTTTCCTGAGAATGCATTCTTTTGAAAGTTTGAGGTATCTATAATATTGGGGTTAATCTGTCTAAGTCTATCTACATAAATAGATACAGCTAAGATGAGTTATTGCTTCCATGAGCTTTGGAATTACTGATTGCATGAAAATTAGGTATGGAATTTTCAATGATGAAGCAGTTAATCTTTTCAAGTACTCTTGGTATAGCGATACTCTCTAGTAAAATGTTGTAAGTTTACATTGGAGCGCGTTCACAAAATAACTTTGTACATTCTCCCATATTTCATAAAAGGCTTGGAACATTTGTTTAAGGACATAGTAAAACGGCTTGCTCTTTAAGGTTGAGGTTGAAGACATATTTAAACTTTTGTAATTATAAAAATGATGCATTTAATGTATTTCATTTCTAAAATTAGTCTTGAAAAGATCTATCTTTTCTTCTACATACAAATTTCAATTCAATGGATGCAAATTCCATATATTCGATTTCTTGCTAACTATTCCCGTTAAAATGGAGGTGAATCTGTTTCACATGATTGTGAACATTTCTGTTAAATAACTTTCATGTAATATTTTTTTCAATGAGACTTCCAATTTTCTATATTAAGAGATTTCAGAGATTTAAATTTTAGGGGAGGAACAATTAATCTCAACTACATCTTTTCGGTCGCTGTAATAGTATAATCGTTTTTGGTCTAGCTTTCTAGCGGACTAACATAATTCTAAACTTCACTGTGTGACCTTACAGATAAAAATCGTTGTGTCTTCATTTTCGAGCTATTAAGAAGTTTGTTATGCTTAGCATAGTGATAGAATTATTGGTGAATCTGTTTCACATGATTGTGAACATTTCTGTTAAATAACTTTCATGTAATATTTTTTTTCAATGAGACTTCCAATTTTCTATATTAAGTTTAAAATTGTATTATATTACCGACTCGCTAATTATCTCCGCATTGCTGTGGGGATATAAATTCACATCTACGTCACGGAGATAATATTTAATTATACTTTCATCTTTGAAATAAAGTTCATCAAAAAATTTTAATTATCTGAAGTTGAAGACTATAGTATTTATAAGTCTTGTTGTTAAAGACGTATTTGATGTACTTAAAAAGCATTACGTATTTTAAAGTTTTAAACATTTGTTAAATATGTAGACTTCTTAAATTAACAAATCAACACTTAAGTGGATTCATGACTACTTATACAGCACTTGGCTAAACACTCATTTTAGACATAAATTCAAATGTGTGTTGTTCACCAGCAAATAGCATATTCTTACATATTTTTCAATGCATTTTAAAAAATCGGAAACAATAATTATTTTTTTTGTAATTTTACTTTTTTATTGAGCAAAATCAAAAAGTCAAAACTTAAATACAGTATAGCCTTTACACAGCAAATCATCCTTATGAAGCGCTCTTTACGAGGAAGATTTCTGCTATTACTGATGGACATCCTTCCACTAATCTATGTAAAATAGGGTAAGTGTCAAGGTAAAATTATTTTTTAAAGTTTTTTAGAGGAGAAATTCTAAAAATGGTATATACATAAAATATTACTGCACTTGCAAAAGCTTTTAGTAATTTTATTTAATCTTGTTTATCAGATACATAGATTATAAAAAACTGTAATAAGTTGCAAAAACTATTTTTAGCAGTTTTGATTACATAGTTGTTTTGAAAAATATTGTTTCAATGTTAAGAATATCATAGGGTCAGGCGATGAAAATTGCAACATGATTATCATTTTTTGTCACGCATTATTAATTATACTGTATATGTATAAAGCGCATAAAACAAGCTATCAGCACCTCATGAATATGAGAACCATTTCTTGATATCTAGCATCGTTCTAGAGATATGAGCGGATTAACTAAAGAAATCCCGGTAATAAGTTTTGGAGATGCGCCAGATGCCTTTAATTGATTTTAGCCAAAATACTGCGACTAGGATTCCCAAACTTTGCAAAGTGATAGAGTATCACATGGGACATTTTAGATGTAAATTTAATTGTTTACTAAGCTAAGCAATGAGTCAACGTTTTTAGTTTGTGCTAATCAATATTTTGAGACAAAAAAGTTTCCTTCATTATCACAAATCAGCCTCAAATCAAATAATTTTTTCTTTCCCCGTTTTGGCATATTTAAAATTTTAAGAAATAAATTGGCTTGAATAAACCAATGGAAAATTTTGTCGTATTCGGCAATAAGACGTGGCTGTAGAGAGGAGAAAACAGTTTCTACTAATGATGAGTGCAAAAACTTGAACTATTTGAAATAGATTAAGAGGTTGCGCAAGCTCATTAAACTTTTCCAGTTTTACGGAAATATACTATTTTTGTTATAACAGTTAATTATGACGTAACACAAGTACTCTTAGGCATCTCCTTACAATACTTAGCATAAAAATGACATTGAATTGTACATGTAAAAATGAAGATAAATATATCAATGCCTATATTAGGCATTGCTCTGTATCCTCTCAGAATTCAGAAATTTTTGCATCCATATATTCATTTTTCAAATATTTTTGAAAATGTGTATGAATTCAATTGATCTAATTTATATTTAAATGTTTTTATGTAAGTGCATTTATATATTTGTCACATCTTTAGCTTAACAGAATCATTCGAAGTGATGAATTTCCATTCAAATTACTTCCTAATTACTCCCTCAAAACACATTGAAGGGGAGAGTACGCCCCTTGATGTGCAAACACTTTTTCTCTTAAATATAGCATCACAAATGTTTGCATAGAAAAATTTCAAATAGCATCAATTTCTGTTATTTCAGAAAATAGAAATTCGTTGGTCAATTGCTGGAATTCCGACTAATCCTAGTCAGGGCGCCATCAGGAAGATTGAGATTCTATTCCTGCAATTGACTTAAAGAGCAGTAATCAAACGAAACAGTATCTTAGAAGAGGTTCAATTTCTCCGTGGTATTGCTCATTTCAACGCGGTGAACAGCAGAATACAAGTGAAGTCATTATCAGAATTTGATTTTTTGGGGGTGAATCACCTCATTTTGAGAAACTTAAAACACTTGGACGCACCTCATACATCAAACATGATGCATGCTGAAATCCAAATACAGATCCTAAACATATTGATTTTGATCTCATCAACATTGAACTCACGGAATTGAACGGATTACTAGATATTAACAACTGTTTTCCAAAAGGTTGATATTAAGGTCTACTTCTATGCACTATTTGTTCCACAGGCAGCTAGACACGGCTTGAAGTTAAGTCAGTTGCTTTATTCTTATCCTCAACGTCAAATCCAAGTATCTAGATTGTTAAAGAACTTAGGCAATTTGGTTTTATCTTTCAAAGTTTATAGTATTCCGACTGAAATTTGGCTCCACAACGGTAAACATTGTGAAGGTTTCAAAGGATATTGAAAGAGATGAAACACTGAAATGAGCTCAGGTGGATAGGACCAACAATAAGGCAAAGTGTCGGGTGTTTTCGTAGCTAGAAGCAGTAGAAGGCTGTTTGGGTGGTGAGAGCATTTGATTGCTTTCTTGAAACCTATCCAGAAGACTTGAATGAAAGGGAACTACTGTATTGATAAATTAAAACCGCCCAAACAGTTATAGACTCACGAGCAGCTGCTAACGAATAATGTGTTTGATACAGCAAACGAATCAATTGTATTGCTCAATAAAGAAGAATAACTCGCAGCATATTTTAAGGATTGTAGAGAAAAGCCAGTTAAATAAAAAAGAGCTATTCTGTTTTTGTGACTATTGCTTTGATAAATTATTTCCTATATCATGTATTGAGCCTTATTATGCCAACTTTCACAGCATTGCGCACCACTAAAAAATGTAGCAGAATATCAGAAAATTAAGTAAAAGAGTTTCTAATGAAAAAAACTTTTTGAAAATTAAAATTTGAAATTTTCACATTATATAAGGGCCACACTAATATAATATATATATATATATATATATATATATATAC
>CABFPE010000126.1:650410-666992 GCA_900660155.1 Hofstenia miamia | reverse complement strand
TATATATAGCTATGGGTGAGTACAAGGCGCTTGGGAGTAAGCCTCCTCCTCCCCTCCTTCATTCAATGCAGATATTGGATGATGGCCTCTCAAAGATATGAACAGCCCTACTAAATTACAAAAGCACTTTTATTTCTAGTCCTCCAAATTTTAAAAACTGTACACGTTCTGCATACACCTAGCAAAAAAAGTTTAACAGAAATCAAATGAAGCAAATTCATCACCAAATAATTCCATATTAAGTTATTTATAATCATATTGCATAAACAGTTAAACAATCCGCATGTACCTGTTCGTAGTAATAACAAATTAAAAGTTTTCAAACTTTCTCAAAACTTTTGGAAAAGTGGCGCAAAAACTTTTAAATACAAAATTCAATATATCTCTTTCGTTATTTAAGCATTTGAAATGCTTCCAAAGCATTCCAATATGAAATATATTGACGCACATGTGCATATAACAACAACTTTGAAAAGCCAAGAATTTCAGGTTCTGGGGCCAAGTGTGGGTTATAGTAATTTATTGGATTTTACACACTTGCATTCAATCAAATATTCAGGATTTAGGCGGGGCTAGAATTGCGGTAAAACTTTTGAAATGTGTTTCGCAAAAGTTTTGTCAATGTTTAACATGGAATTTCTCCGTCAATTCTTTACGGATTTTAATTTTTTTTGCATTCGCTGGCGAATTATCTCCTCTTTCTAAATCTATATTAACTTTGCTGTGCGATAATAACTTTTTTCGAAATAAGCTCTAAACCTATAAACTTTGAACTTTCGCAAAAATAACAAAATTAAAAAGTATTATTTGTAACAATTATCTTTAAATAAGTTTTATTATTTATTTTAAATTTAGTCATTAATATGCTAACTGTGCCCCCTCGGATGTTCGCGAGGGGGGCTGATTAGAGATGTATTAAAAAAAAGGAAATGAGTAAATTTGCATCATAGAATTGGAGATGACTCCGCTCATAATATACTTTTTGCATAATGAATAATTTTGTTAAAAAAAACTTGCCATTTCTTCTGCTTACAACTAACAGAATGCGGAACATCATTGCTCTGCAATTATTTACTACCTGGACTAGATTTATATTTTATAATGTACGCGCTGACCAGCTTCATGTGAAATTAATTTTTGTTTTAAAGATTTATGAAATTTCAATTCACAACAACGTCCAAAAGAAACGGCTAAAACTCACACTTTCACAGGAAAAAACTGTCATATGAGATGGGATGGGATGAGATGCTACTGACATCGTTTGTATTTCTCAAAAGTGTTGATGCTTGATATTGTAAAATAAATTTAGAGTTAAAGTTATTAGTTGAATAAATTTTTCACTTTGCCTGTTTCCCTATAAATTAGCGACTAACCCTACAATTTAATAAATTAAATAATTTTACTAAAATGTACTCAATACTACAATTAGATTTGGAATTTGGTAGGTAATACTAGGAAATAAAAAAAACTAGTGATCCAATTGTAGGATCTGGCTATTATTTCAATGCTGCACTGTCGGGTTAAGGCTGAATATGTTAAACAGATACATTATTGCTTGAAAGTGGATAGAAAAAGCCAAAAATCGTAAATTATTCAAAAGCTACTTATCAATATGGTCTAAAACAAGGGGAATCGCTTTTATATCTAAAATCTTTTAGAATCATATAAATTGTGTATTTGCCAAAGTGTTTGGGTTGGTACCATGATCTCAGGATATCCTAGAATTTGGTTAGGAAATGATAAAAAAATCGTTAAATATTCTAAAAATTTGCTAATTTCATAGTGTTGAAAGTAGTTAAAATGGCATTTTAATATGATTTTACATCTGAAAAGGTTTAGAAAATATATAAATTTTGTATTTGTTAGTTTTTGGGTTGGGGCCGGGATGTCAGTATAACATAGAATCTATGTAGAAATAATGTAAAATCACGCATTATTCAATATGTTTTGATGCAATTATGAAGTTTTTCTTTCAAGTCAATGTCGGAATGCCGGGTTCAGGCTGAATATGTTAAACAGACACATTATTGTTTGAATGTGAGTAGAACAAGCTATGAAATTGCAAATTATTCAAAAACTTTGCACCTAGTGCATTCGATTGCAAATTAAAAATTACATCAAGAAAAGTCCTTTAAAGTAGTCTCCGACATGGCCTACTATATTTCCGTGTATCATTTTTATCAGTAACATAACCTATTTTTAGGTGAAATTTTGGAAAATAATCGCTAATATCTCAGTGAGTTTTTCTTGTATGGACATTGGCCTAGTGCATTCAATTGCAAATTAAAAATTACATATAGAAAAGTCTATATGATAAGAGCTACAAGGCGCTTTGGCACCGAAAATTCCTTGGATTAAATAATATATTAATATAGAATTAATGAAAATCAAAGAACATTGACACATGCAGCTATTAATTAGCTAGAGAATAATATAATTTTTGTGACTATAGCGTCAAAATTGACTTCTGAATTGTGACTACTGCATTGTTAAAATCGCTTTGCAATAGGCAAGTTAATTACATAATATTCAAGGCCAAGAAATTTCCATTTAGTAACAGAAAGTGTTATTTGATAAAAATGACGATTTCAATCAATCGCATTTATTGCTCTAAAAATGGCAAAAATTGATGAATTTTAAAAAATAAAAATTAGCTAATAGAACTATTCAATGCGCATCGAACTGTGTCATTAGTATAAGAACTCATGGAGTAATAGGTATCCAAATTTGGTTTTACTCCATTAATTATAATAATCGAATCTTACAAAAGTAAAAAATTGATAATTTCTTTTGGCCAACAATGTGCAACCACTATAGATAAATTCGAAAAATAAAAAATTGTTTTACTTGGAGCTTTTTAGTGCGCTTATTTTGATATGCAACATTAGTCAATAACGTCAAATGTCGCAGAGTATTAGCTTTCCGAAATGCGTCAGGCTATGTCGTTTAGGAGAAATTCCAAAGTTGTAATTAGTGTTAATTACTCAAAGAGAATAGTAATTAAATATTTAATATTAGCATTGTAATATAGAACTGAAGGAGTTCTAAAGAATGGTGAAAACAGCTAAAGTCCATGCAACATGAACAACTTTTGTCGCCAACTTTTGTTGTTGATTTGGTATGCTACACAAACAACTTTAGTCATTTAATTAGTTTTAGACAAAAGTTGGGGAGGGGATGCTAAACAAATTAATTTAGTTGGTGACAAAGATTTTTGATAAAAGTTTTTCGTGTAGCATAGTGTTATAACAACTTTTTATATTTCAGTTACTTCATTGTAAAATATTTAAGAAGAATTACAGGAATATCCGAATATGCCGAAATATTTAAGTTATGAAATATTAATATTACTCATGTAACATAACAGTTGAACTAAAATATTAAAATATTTTTCAATATTAAATTATTTGAATATGCAGCAACAAGCTATTTTATATTATAATTAATGTCTTTATTATGAAACAATATTGTTTCAATATCTGTATTCGTATTTTTTTAGATATTATTAAACCATGCCTGATGAAATGTGCTTGTTTACATTCCTAAATGAGTGATCATAATAATGGCTTTGAATTTGAGTGGAAAATTGCATAATTATAGCATGGAGAAGTCAACAGTGTGGTCACATGAAGATCTTTTTAAGGCCACGGTTAGACTAGTGATTGGTTCAAAAGTGACCTGTCACATTTTGATTGAATTGCATGTCTAAGAACCCGAGATAATTAGCAATATTGACGATCACAAAGAAATTGAGCACATTTGATTTGCTTGTGATCATCACTTCACAAATTATCTCAGGTGATTAAACATGCAATTCTTTCAAATGTGACAGATCACTTTTGAAACAAATGGTATGTAACCTGTGTTGATGCATATTTTCATTGGAGAGCAGATTATCACTGTGCACAAATGATGAAATAAGAATGATGCTGTTTACTTTGAAATGAAAAAAGACATCATAATTGCCTGCACTGTTTAAACAATACTTGAGTTTGCAAAGCTACACTGTGATCAACTTCCCAATCTAATCACTATTTTATGACTCACAAAGTTCAAATGGATTCATTTTTTATTTGTTTTAATTTAACACTGATTATCAAGTATACAAAATAAATGCTTACATAGTGATATGTGTTTATTTTAACATAAAAATGTACAAATCATGATTATTAATTCTTTAAACCTAGCTAATTTTAAATTTTAGAGTCCAAAATGAACTCTGAAAATGATTGAAATTATAGCTTAAAATTGTTTATTTATCTTTAATTACTAGAAAGTTGGAGAATTATTTCTCTGACAAAAAAGTTGGTCATAGCACCCTGCTACACAGACAACTTTTGTCATTTAATTACTTCAGGACTAAAGTTGGTGAAAGGGGTGCTACACAAGCAATTTTTATTGTCCAATTTTTGTTGGACCAAACGGACAACTTTTGTTTCTAACTTTAGTTGGACTGAATGAACAACTTTAGTCTAGATAATTACTCCTGATTTTAGTTGTGGAAGAGGGGTGCTACACTAACAATTTTCATTGGCCAACAAAAATTGGTGACAAAAGTTATTCATGTAGCATGAGCTTAAGGAATGGGATAAGAATTGGCAGAGTACTGGCTATCTAAATATATAATAGTTACAATAGAAAATTTAACTATTATGGCTGTTAAATGAAACAGAACTTCATCAAATTATAGTGATTAATGCACTATTTTTTAATGGGCCTTCCTAACCCACCCTCCACCACCCACCACACCCAAGTTTTGTTTTATCATTCTTATAACTAACCAATTTTATGGTAATAATATGATTAAGAATCTCAGATTTTCATCAAAAAGTTCACAACTTTTTGCCTTGCAAAGTCTGAGAGTTAATTCAAACAATTTCTTTCTTAAATAAAAATTCAAAATAAGAGTAGAAGCATGCATAAATTATTTCCAAAATAATGCCACTTCCATTAAAACCAAGTTTCTCAATGCAACCTCTGTTTGAAATTAAATGCACTTGTTTTATCTTGATGTTTAAGCAATTCCTTTGCACTGATAATGCATTATCTTTACACTTTCAAGTAATACACAAGATGAAAACAGGATTATATATTAATATGCATCTGCATTCTAATCATTTGGTTAACAGTATTAGGAATTGAAAAAATTTGACCTATTTTCTCTGAATACTTTTAATATTAATTACTGAAATGAAAAATTAAAACCTAAATATAAATGTTCAAGAAGTTTTCAATTTGTGAACAATTATTGAATATCCAGTATTTTATGTAATACAAATTGTGTAAGCTCTGATTATCATTGCAAATGTTTGAGATAAGCTTTGTTTCTTTAGAAATTATTCACTATGTAGTCAACCTAAATAATTGAGAAATTACTAAAAACAATATGTAATAATAATAACATACACATTTTACATTTAAATTATATATACTTTACAAAACTAATTTGATTCTGGGATGAAACATTATGCATGATTTGAAAAAAAATTAATTGCATTAATCAAACTATTGATAAGCACTGTTGACCTATAACTGGATACATATTTCTATATTTAATAGATATATGCAGAATTTCCATTTGCATTGATATTCAATTGCAGAGGTAAAGAAAGCCCTGTGTTCTATTTTCATGAACTAAATAGTTTCTTATTTACACTAAGTACAAATCAACAGTGTGCGCCACACCTAAAGCATGCTTTCTACATTAGTGCACAAAGATTAATATTATTATTGTTCAGGTCTTTTACTGAAATCAAAACACATGTGGAAGATTAGATAAAAGATGTGTAATTATTGAATATGCAATGAAACTCCTAACAAATTCAAATTCAAAGCAATACAAATCCAATCTAAATTGTGTGTATATTAAACTGACTGGAATTTCTGATTTAAGTTTAAAAATCGTAAATCTGAAACAAATATATTATATATTTTGTTAATCAACACTTAAATTAATAAGTTCCACAGTTAATACATATAAATTTATAAAAAACTAAAATTCAGTGCTCACTAATTTGATAAAATTTAATTCCTATGAAATGTGTAGTTACACATAGTACAGGTAGACAACAGCAAAAGTAAATATTTATAAAGCAATTGCATACCTTAAAAAAATTGGAACAAATTTGGTTGGAGGCCCATAAATAATAAATCTTTTTCCACA
Source organism: Hofstenia miamia (assembly GCA_900660155.1). NCBI lineage: Eukaryota > Metazoa > Xenacoelomorpha > Acoela > Hofsteniidae > Hofstenia > Hofstenia miamia. The sequence continues at coordinate 660,829 of CABFPE010000126.1, read as the reverse complement.
ACTCCTTGATGTTTTCAACCTATTAATATACATTTTGATTTTGCAATTCCTTGAAAATTCAAAATTAAATTTTTACACCTTAAATTGTAACTGAAAAAATATAGGAATTATGATGTTTATTGCAAAACTCCTTCATGCAATAGTAGGTAGAACTCTAATATACAAATCTAATATGAAATATTAAATATTTTCTCATCAATAATATGAATAATTAAAGTTTATAAATATGTATTTTTGTAAGTGTAAATACTTGTATATCAGTATTTGTAACATGGTAATTCATACTAAAAGCTGACTAATAACAAACTGAGTTGTATTTTGTCTGTTCTAAGAAAAATATATAAATAGTTTTATCAAAGTTTGCAAAATACAATTGGGCTTACACTAGTATTATGAAATAATTCACAATTTAAGAAATAAAATAGTAAAATTTACCTAAATATTGAATCATGCTTCTATGATTTCAAAAACAGAGTAAAGGTGATTGTTTTGTTATCAACTTCATAAAATGACAATGTAGGAGAAATAAATGCACAAAATGTGTCATCAAATAGACATGCAACCAATGCTGTTTAAACATAAATACAAACTTCAAGTATCCCCCAACCAAATTACAAGCATTAAATATCAATATTTTTTATTTTCACATGTCTGCACAAGAAAAACTAATATTTTTATAGATTTATTTATTTTATCATTGTATTAAGATATGTAAGAAATCACATTTTAATGTGCCATCTATTGACAAAGAAATTTATACTAAAAAAATATTTTGTCTAATGTCAAATTTAATTACACTTTGCTAATTTGTTCACCTGTTGTTAATTACACAATGTTATCAAATTAGCCTAAGTGATTTGGTCCTTTTTGATTTTGCCAATAAATGTAATGGGAAAACTGCACAATAGTTTCTAACAAAATTAAAAGGATCATAATTGTGTGGTGTAAAAAAGTATAATTAAATAAATTACTGATAGTTCTTAGTTACTTTCTTTGTTATGCTTTGTACCACATGAATTAAGAATGATGACTCTCTCTCTCCATGGATTATTTTGCTTGCTATTTTGACTAGTGAGGCATGTCTCTGTTTAGTGAGTTTCATTACACCTTCTTTTTTAGTTGTGACCATTTTCTTGTGTCTTATAAATTTGGGGTCTTTGAGTGTATTCTAGATGGTACACATGCTTCTTAGTTTGTTTAGTTTTATGTTGAATTCTTTGTATTGTTTTTCATATAATCAGAGACCTTTGATTGCTATCATGAGTGTTATGATCACATCAATTTGGCTTGTGTGTGTGCTAGATCAAGGTGTATTTCTGTATCTGGGAAGAAAAATTCATAGGTTGATCATAGGGATTTTGATATCAATGCTCTGTTGAAGAATGTGCTGATGTTATCTCTAACTTCCTCTTGTATTATCTCTTCTGGGTTGCTTTTTCCTAATTGTATCATTTTAATTACCTCTAATCTTGTGACATCATAGTACTTGTATGTGTTGCTCCATAGTTCTCCCCATACTATATCATTGATACTGGAAAAGAGTATCACTATCTTTGTTGGTCTTTTTTTGATCTCTGCTCTTAGTTTATCAATTCATTTGCAAATTGGCTCACCCTCTTCATATAAATCATAGTTTTTTACTTTGCCCTCAATGTATATACATTCTTTGTTATTGTTCTTCAGAAGCATTATTTTTTATTTTTGGTATCTCTCACTACATGTTTTTTCCAATGCTTTTTCTCTAGTGTTTACATAAGTGTTCTCTTCACACCAAAATGTCTTTGCAACTCTTTTATTCTTTAGTCTCCATATTGGTAGGAGCATAGGTATTGAAGTCATGGGGGTGGTGTACATTGAAGCAATGTTGTTAGTGTGTTTTTCTTAATGTTTCCATAGGTGCCTTCCATTTCAGTGGTTGTTGCTAATCTAAATGTTGCTGGGTAATTGTTTTTCAAAGTTTTGATGTCTTCCCAGAATGAGTTAGATAATCTGCTTTTCATGAGTTTCTGTATGATTTCTCCTGCTATCATTATTTTTGAGGTTATTCACTCAATATTGAGTGCTAGTTAGTTGTGTGGCTGTAGCATCTGTGTGATTTCCATTTTTGTGAATACATTGGTACATAGCAATTTGATCAGCAACTTTACTTCCTTTTCATATACTTTGCTATATATTCTTTGGACTATGTTATTTCACCTCTTTTGCTTAACTGTTATCTCTATTAGCAATCTCATGTCATCTGTGTTGACCCATGATATTTCACTTGGAATGCATTCTCCTCATTTCTTGAGGATTAATTTGTCTATCTCCCTTTGTGCTTTCAGCTTTAAAGCAATCTCAGATTATTGTAGCAATTGGTTTTCCTTGCCTATCTCTTCTTGAGACTTACTGTTCATCTCTATTATCTCTATGGGACACATTTGTCCTTCTTTCCACATTACTTCTGATGTTTTCATCATCTTGGTGTATATGCATTTTGGGTAGTCCATCATGTATTTACACATTTTCTTTTTGATTATCTGTGTTTTTTTGATATTGCTAATCTCTCTTTCCTTAACATTGGGAGTTCCAGATGGGTATTGTCCATTAATGTGATCACTAGTATCCAAATTGATGTTTGAGCTCTTATTTCTGCAGCATTGATTTCTTTGAATATCATGTGTTTGAAGTTGCTGTTGGACCCCATTGTGTAAGCTCTCCTTATTTTATGTGGTGTTTTTCTATCATTTTGTTGTAAGTTTTGATCAGTGATTTTATATCTATTCTTGGCCATCTGTCTTGGATCAGTTGTTCTCCTTTGATATCACTCCCTATGTCTGATATTGTTTTAGATATTAGGGCATTTGGTTCATACTACATTTAAAATATATGTCACCTACTTCTTCCATGTTGCTTCCTGTTTGTGTTATTTCCATGGTTTTTGTCTGATAGTAGAGATCAATTGCAATTTTTGGCTTGACCATGATTCTCTCTGCTTGCATTATCAGGTTGAGTTTGAGATCTGTTGTAACAAGTTCTGATATGTTTGTCTCATCAGCAGTTTTCATTACAAATATGTTCTCTAATTTCTCTGTGAGTTGCTTTAGAAATTCTGATATTTAGCTTGTGGCATTGGCTCACACTATGATTATCATCCATACCTTCTAGGCTTTTGCTAGTTTTAGTGATTCCTCCATTGATTTTTGTAGAGTTTTTGACTGTAGCTCATTATCTTTGACAAAATATATTATTAGTAAATATTTCCAGTCAAGATGCACCTGCTTGCATTCTTCAATGATTTTTTCTCTGTGGTTTATTAGTTTCTGTGCATCAGATGGCATGAACTGATCATCAAATGTGATGTGTACAGTACTTTGAAAGTATGGGTGGTTGAGCTTCTCATTCATGTTTTGTTTGTACTAGATGATTGCATTGCATGTTGGTTTGTTTGCTTTGTCAATCACTATTGGTATTGCTGATCCATCACTTTCCTTTGCTGCAGTATGTTTCTTTATAAAGCATTTTGTTTCTGGAGACAGGTTGTCATGTGCATTGTATCTCATCCAACTATTTGCAATGAAGTAGGGGTGTATTTGTTTCTTCCCTATCTTTGTCATGAGGCTTTCTCCATCTTCTGATTTGGATGATTGAAGTGATTGAGATGTGGTTGATAACTGCCTGAAGGAGAATGCCTTTGAGCTGGTAATGGGGAGCAAGCTTGTAGAGGGTTGTTCTGATATATCCATTTGAGAGTCATTGCTAATTTCTTTGATATGTGGATCATTCAGTTGATTGCAGATCATAGCTGTTGAGGAGGACCATGAGTTGTTGCTACATACTCTTTGCCCTTTAGTTGACATCAAGATTTGCTGGTGCAGTTCTGAAAGTGTTGTTCCACTGAGATCATACTCTGGAATTGTTTTTGAGAGTTTTTCACAGCCCCAAACCACATGCCCTTTAGTTGACATTTAGTCAATAGTGAGCTGCACCTGTTTATCCACCTGCCCATTAATTGGCATTTGGATGAGGGTGTTCTTCTTTGTTGCAAGTTGGTATCTTCCTTGTTTATCTGCCTGCCCTTTAATTGGCATTTGGGTGAGGGTATTCTTCTCTGAATGCATCCTCTGAGATTCCTGGTGGTTAGTGACTTTGTTTGCCTGTCCTTCAATTGGTGTTGGGATTGTGGAGTCCTTCTTCTCACTCCCCTGCATTTGAGTGGTGATTGATTTTTATTTTGGCTCATACATTTCATCATTGTTCCTAAATTCAGTTAATAGATTAATATCCCATATTTCAGTTTGTATTTAGATTTAGTTTTTTCTGTTTTGCTAGTGTCAATGTTGGCTGTGTATTCATTGTTGAATCCTCCTCACAGACACTATTGAGTTTGTTCATCAGTGTATATGTGACTTTGTTTTCTTGTATAATTTTAAATTCTGCATTTTTATCTAATGTAATTTGTTTCTTCTACATCATACTTATTCTCAAATTGCTGTTTCAGTGGTTTGGGTAGTCCCTTACAAATGTGGGGAAAAGACCATACTTAGAATAGGTTTGTTCTCTAGAGCTTAATTTGATCATCCTTTCTACCTGTGACATCTAGTTTCTCAAGTTGTCATGTTTGTTCATTTTCATTCCATTCAGGATCATTATATATTGATTCTTGAAGCTCTTGTCATTATAATATGCTTGGTATTCACATATGATTTTCATATTGTTTCTTTTTGTGTCTATGTTGAGTGCCAAATTGTGTTGGTATGCTGCTCCACTCAAATATAGTGGGAATGTTGCTGCTGCTGCTATTTGTGTTACTTTGTTTTCTTTCATATTCATTTCAAATATTGGAGACACTCTGAGAATGTTGGTGAATAGTTGTCTATTCTTCCTGTGAATGTAGGAAGGATGGCTTTGCATAATAGTGCTTCATTATTGTTCATTTCTAACAATATATATTCATTGAAAATTGGTTTTGTCTCTGTTTTGGTTTTGTATTTCTGTTTGGCTTGTTTGGTTATTGTGTCTACTAATTTTTGTCCAAATTCTTCCTCCATTTGAGGTGGTGTATTTTTGAAGAACTCTTTCAGGTTGATTCATTTTAAATAGGGTTTCTGCATATTCTATTACTGTTCTTCATATGTCTTTTCAGGTTTTTCAATGGTTATTTTCAGTTTTGTTATTCAGCATTAGTAGTTGTAATTCTCTGTTCCATTAATCTGGTGCTAGTATTGTCTCTCATTTCATTTAGTATTTTTTCCTTTTCAACATTCATTGATTCAATTTCTGATATTTTTCATGTTAGTTTTCTGACCATTTTGGTTAGTTCACTTAATGTTACCTCCTCTTTGGTATTCACTGTTGACAGAATCATTTCTGCTGGGGATGCTTTGCTTGTGGGTGATGGCATCACATTCTGTGTTTGGGGGAGTTTTCTGACTTTGGGGGGTCTTCTGAGTCACTTTGAGTAGTTTTTCAGTTTTTCCCAGTTGACAAAATTGTTGTCTTGTGGCTCTGTAAGTATGGTTTTTTCATGCTTACTTAATTTGCTATCAGTTACACCAAGATAATTAATTCATTTAGTATGAGAAGAAACAACTGTCTTGCTAGTTTTTCAGTTCAGGTGAACTTGTTCTTGACAAGAAATACATCTTCTTAAATGAGTTAAATTGTAGTCTGTTTTCTTTCTCTGAGAGTCACTCTTGGCAAGAAGTACATCTTCTTAAGTCAATTAAATTGTAGTTTGTTCCTTTTCTTTTTCTGAGAAGAAATCCATCTTAACCCAGGGTTTGAATTATTTGAGTTATAGTTTATTAGGCACCTGTCATGGTCGCCATGTAGAATCTGTACAAGGAGATTTGTAGACATATTTCAGTAAAGCTATGACAATTTCCATTATTTAATCTGTTAACCAACCATACAATTCCAATTAATCCAGCATTCCATTCTTAGCAAGGTAAGGTATTACTAACAACTTGTTTAGATCAAAAGCAGCAAGATATTATCAGGGTTGGAACCTGATGCTAAGCACTGCAGCCCAAAGAGGAAAATGGAGTGGTAAGGCATCACCAGTCACTGTGGAAGTGATTGTGACTCACAAAGAGAGTTTATGTAATTCCATTGCAATTTAGGGTATTGATTGTCCTTGTTATTACTGATAATTGCAATAAATGAGAGTTTACAACCATTTTGCATTAGCTTATTACTAAACCTACATATACATGTAAATAGGCCTACATGTAAATAGATATAACTACACCCTGAATACATGTGAACAATCAACATAGTTGGCAGAAATTGGAGACTTAATGGTCTCCATATAAAGGTCACATATAAAACTAAGATGACAATTACAAGTAACAACATGTAATGTAGTTCAGGGCTTGTAGGCACTTCATATGTATAATAAAGCTTATTATTACACCTTAGTAATTTGGATCTAAAAGGGTTAGCCTAAGGGTAGCTATCCAGCTATTTATTGACATGAGTTATAGTAATGAATGAATTGGTTGGAAAGCTACAATGAGATAAAAACCCCTATACATAGACTTAACTTAAGAGGGCATGATGGAGGAAGTCCATGGCTACCAGATGCACTGCATTGTTAATAGCTGTATGTGCATTGGCTCCAAGAGTCACTTTAGTTGAAAACTGAGGACCACTGGGTACTACTCAATATGGTCAGGCATTTAGCTTTCTATTGACACATACAATCAAACTTGATAATACAAAATAAGAAATCAAATGAACTAAATTCATCACCAAATAATTCTATCTTAAGCTATTTATAATCATAATGAATAAACAGTTAAACAATCAGCATGTACCTGTTCATAGTTCAAATTTGTTTACACTTCACTAATTTGTTTGTCACCTGTTGATTATGCAATGTCATTTAATTAGAATTAGCAATTTGGTCCTTTTTGATTTTGCCAAGCTGTTTTGCCAATAAATATAATATCAAAACTGAACAATAGTTTTTATAAAAATTATAAGGATAATAATTGTGCTGTGGACAAAGGCATAATTAAATAAATTACTGATAGTTCTTAGTTACTTTCTTTGTTATGCTCTGTACTACACAATTATGCCACATTATTGTTTTAATGTAGAATTGTGGGGTGCATCTAGCAGCTCAAGCAGTATAAAGGTTGCAGAAGATTACCATTGCCAAGGGCAACCCACTCTCTAACAAAACAAATGAAGATCTGTAATTTGCCAATTTCATTGTAGAAAAAAGTAATTCCAAGACAGTTAAAGTAGTGACCAATTCACATGGCATCTTGCTGAAGCCAAGCCTTTAGAATCCATTCATACAATCCAAGGTGCTAATTGTGTGTCTCAAGTCTGTAATTTCTAGCTCAATAAATCAAATTTAACTCAGTGTTTATCTTCTCAGCTCATGTAATAAAGATATTAAATAACATGTAGTTACCACATATTTGTGTACACCAACAGCATAGTATATTCCCATTGTGTCATAATTTGTGCATGTTCAATCAATAGGTGTTGTGGTTCTTTTATTGCCTATGCCTATACATAGCCTAAAGCAACCACAATATGGGCTCACATCTGTCATGGAGTGAGTTATCACCCCAGGCATAGTGGAGTTCCTCCCACATTATCACCGGATCTTACAATTTCATTATTATACAATTCATACCAGAGCTAAAATGGTTAGTAAAGTATAAAATAATAAAAAAGCAAATGCTATCCAGTGAGAATGAAATTTATTTGATGTTTGCTTACATTTAAGTTCCCTATTTATTACAAAAGAAGGTAAATATTTACCATTTTTACAAAAGTTCGTTTCTCTCACAAATTAACTGAGCAATTACATGTAATCCAAAGCTTGAGGGGACAATCACTAAGTTTGAAGCTTAAGTTTGAAAAGATTACAAATTAATAAAATCACTAGATTAAATAGCACCAAATTAATTTGAGAGTGCCTAAAATTGAAACAAAATAAAAGAAAGGCCCTGAGTGACTCTACATTAATTCTAAGGATCAGACATCATCTATATTGAGAACAGATTGCTAGAATATAAATAAATTCATGTATTAAGTAAAGCTACAATGAACAACTGTAGACTTTTAATTCCATTATTCAAATGTATTTTGTAGAATTAAAAATATTATGTAGAAGATTTCAGTTTTCTATGAACTCAGTACCAATATATATTTTGAGAACAAATGTATATATGAAAGTGTTCCAATGATAATTAAATTTTAATTCTTTCTTTATAAATTCATTAGAGCTCTTTATCTGAATATTCAAGAAAAATTTTGAAAAAATCATTTTATTAGATGGTGCTGGACACAGGTGTTTTTTTAAAGCTCACACTGGGATCAAATTGGCAAAATTCCCATATATGTATATATCCATATATATATATATATATATATATATATATATATATTTATATATATTTAATTGCAGTGTATTCTTGCCAAGGAAGGCTAATAATGTAGCTGAAAGCACTACAAATATAATGCATCAACATGTTTTTTTATGCAAATGAAAAAACTTTCTATCCTTGTTATAGAAGTAATCACACAATCATTGAGTGACACTGATGCAACAGCATACAAGAACTTTAAGTCATACTTTATTCAAATATCAAAAATTAAGACTTTGATGCAAATTTCTCTCCCACCTCACCTCTGTAATCATTCAGATTTGTTTGAAACATCTACTCAAATCATATCTAAGCAATCTTTGAAAACTTGATAAAGAACTAGAAGATCTCAAGAATTCATTGTCTGCAGTTTCACTCTATTACCAACTTTCAATCCCAGCTACTTCACAATACCTATCAATCATCAAATCCTGACTTCAGAAAAAACTTAACAATTTGAAATCTAATTCACCTCCATTTAACAGTTTTTTTCTGGACAACACTGTTGTCAATCTTTCAGATCACAATCTTAGAGATAAAGAACATAAACCTCTATCATTCAGTATGAAAACATCTTAGCCTAATAAAATCAATCAAATCAATTCTAAAACAGAATTCTCAGATATCACAATTTTCTGAGTATTCATTGAAAAATTCAACCTGATTCATTTGGAGAATTATTTCTAATCTATAACCAATTTACTATAGTAATAATCCAAATTGTGAAAAATTCTAGTTTTATATGATTTGAAAGTGTTATTTAATTGTAAAGGGATTATATGCTTCAGAGATATAAATCTTTATGATTGGCCACTTTCAACATTTGAACATAGATAACAAATTATGCTTTGTCTGTAAAGAGATTGTACACACAGCAGTATAATGGAATTTTACTGTGTTTATAGTTGTTTACATTCTGACAGTCTAATAATGGCCATAGATAAACTATATTGACATTGTTTATGAAGCATATAACTTTCTACACATATCAATATACACAGCTGGCATACTGAAAATTCACATTGTTCAAACAAAGACAACTACTCTGAAAGATTTCAAACTTTTTGGTAAGCTATTTTTATAATTCAATCTCAGATATTGTTTTGATTCTTAACGCTTTTTGCAATGTGATCTCTAGTTAGTTTTACCAATATTTCTTTTAAAAACATAATCAATTTTATTTAATAATTTGCTGTGAATTTGCAGACTGATGCCAAATATATTATAGTCTTATAATTTTTAATTGAATTTGTTTAAATGAGTAATTGTCATGTGTTTTTTATTGTAAATGTCATCTTGTTTTTAATAACAACTTGTTATTAACCATTAATTTAGATGCAATCATGTGAAATGTGTAAATACACATTGTGTTTGTTTCTTAAAGCATTGCCATCTCAACAATGATGATAAACTAACACAATAGATAAATTTAAAAGTATGATATATATGGTCATTATAAGCAAAGTGTAGAATAAATTACATTTTTGTCTTGTCTTAAACATGTATGTGGGTTTTACCATGTATGTTTATTAAATATTATTATTAATATATATTTTTACTTGGAAATATTTTTCGACCCCACTTTTTTAAACAAGTATGTAAAATAAATATATAAACTAAATTAATGTGGTATTTCCATAAAATAAGTATGTTAATAAAAAAACAAGTATGTAAAATAAGTATGTAAACTAAATTAATGTGATATTTCCAATGTCATGTATAAAAAGGAAAACCCACGTAAAAGTATATAAATGTGTAAAAAGTGACAAACCATATAAAGAGAAAAAAGTGTATAAAGTAGAAAACCCATGTAAAAGTATATAAATGTGTAAAAAGTGAAACTAAAAAGTAAGTAAATGTATAAAAGTAAAAAAAATGCAAACTAAATTAGGTCACATAAATAACACAAAAACTAGTAAAAGTACATGCATGACGTCAGTAAAACACCTCCACCAATATCCACGGCGTCCCAGGTCAAAGGCCAACCCTCTCGACCAAATCAGAAAAAAGTGACACCTCCTTGCCTCCACCTCTCAACCAAATCAGA
>CABFPE010000126.1:592382-614387 GCA_900660155.1 Hofstenia miamia | reverse complement strand
TGAGTCTGCAGTTTTAGAAGTTTTTGCCTGCTATTCTCTTGAACAACTTGTATTTTCTCCTACTTCCAGCTCCTCCCTGCTTGATTTGGTTCTGTGCTCTCACCCCGATTACATATTTGACATATCTGTAATCCCTGTTCCTGCTAGTCTGTCAGATCACTCATTCGTCAGCTTCAATCTGTCTGTCAACTCTACTTCTCCATCTGCTAATCCGGCTGCTCCACAATATGCTCGATTTAACAGTGTTGCAGTCTCGTGTTGACTTCATTTTCATCACCGAAACCTGGCTTGATCCTGCCATTGCTGATAGTGTTGTTTTTCCAACTCTACTCTTAAAGTTCCTTCTCGTATGAATCGATCCAGTGGTCGCCATGGTGGTGTTCTCATTGTCTCTCGTCTTCCTAACCTTGACATCCGTCCCATTTCTTTCGATTCATTATCCTTCGATTTCTGTTGTGGCTGTGCTGTTGTTCTCAGTGACCACATTGTTTCTCTGCTCTGCGTTTACAACCCTCCGTCGAAAAGTGCCTTCCGCATTCCCATTGCTGATTTATCATCTATGTTCGAGTCTTTTTTCATGAGCAGTCTACCTACCTCTCTCGTCACCTTGGCTTTTCCATTCGTCCTCATTTTCTTGTTTGTGGTGACTTCAATCTTCCTAATGTCTGCTGTAGTGCGTGACTCTCTTGACACACATGAGTCTGCAGTTTTAGAAGTTTTTGCCTGCTATTCTCTTGAACAACTTGTATTTTCTCCTACTTCCAGCTCCTCTCTGCTTGATTTGGTTCTGTGCTCTCACCCCGATTACATATTTGACATATCTGTAATCCCTGTTCCTGCTAAGCTGTCAGATCACTCATTCGTCAGCTTCAATCTGTTTGTCAACTCTACTTCTCCATCTGCTAATCCGGCTGTTCCACAATATGCTCGATTTAACAGTGACTTTCTGTCACTTAATGCTGCTCTCTCATCTTCGCTGCCCGTTTTTAGTGATTCCTTCTCAGTTGACGATTGGTTCACTTTCTTTCATCAAGTTATTTCTTCTTATGTTCCTCGTCGGCGGAAAAAGCGTGCTTCTCTTCCTTTCTATTTTTCGTCCCTTACTGTGCACTCCTTGAATAAATTGGAGTCTTACAAACGCCATTCTGGTACTACTGCTACTCCGAAGCTTGCTTCTCTCACAGAAGATGTTCTCAATTTTATGGAACTTGACAAAGTCTCTTTTCTGTCCAGCTTCTCGTCCGGTTCTCTTCAAGACTCTTATTCCTTCCTGCGTTCTCTTCATTCCAAGCCCGAGCTCCCCAATTTGAGATGGAACCTTCGTTCTGCTCACTCTGACCTGGAGAAGGCTGATCTGTTCAACGCGTATTTTGCCTCTAACTTCTCTGTACCTGTCTCCATGTGCCCTGGTCCGCCTGCTGCCTCCCCGCTAATCCGACTTTGTGATATGGTCTTCAGCGCCCATGATATTTCTCTCATGCTTAAATCTTGCAAGTTGTCTGGTCCTTGTTATCCTGACGGTGTTCCTTCCTTTGTAATTCATGAAACCTCCTCCACGCTTTCTATCCATTTAAAGCATCTTTACTCCTTCATTTGCTCCACTAAGCGCTATCCCGCCTGTTGGAAGACATCTTGGATTTCTCCGCTGTTAAAATCTAATCAGCTTCCCTCCTCGCAGGTCACGTCCTACCGCCCAATAGCTATTCTATCTCGACTGTCTATCATCTTTGAACGCCTTGTTTTTCGTTATGTATTCCCAAAAATTCGTCACCTCATCTCTTCTTCTCAGCATGGCAACCTTCCTGGTCGCTCTACGATTACTAACCTGCTCACTCTGATCGAAAACTGCTACTTTCACTCTGATAGTAATGATCCTGGTTGTATTATCTTTCTTGACATCTCAAAAGCGTTTGATCGTCTCCCTCATTCCATTCTGCTTGACAAGTTACGTTTATTTGGTTTTGATGTGGATTTCATCGAACTGTTCCAGTCCTACCTGACTAATCGCCACCAGTGTGTCAAAATCAACTCGTCTATCTCTTCTCCTGTCCCCGTTACTAGTGGTGCCCCTCAAGGCTCAGTGTTTGCTGTTCTTTTCTTCCTCGTTGCCATTAACGACCTCCCTCATTCTGTTCTCAACTCGTCTTGCCTGTTGTATGTCGATGACACTGCGATTTTTGATTTTGGTTGGTCTTTTGCGTCGAACATTTTTTCTGATCTTGAGCACTTGTCTACTTGGTCCTCTGTCAACCATCTCGATTTTAGCACTACCAAGACATGTGGTATTTCCTTTTCTGTGGCTCCCCCTTCTGATTTGCCTCTACCTGTGAACTTTGCGCCTCATCACACTCATCTTGGAGTTCAACTTGCTGCATACTTAAATTGGACTGGACATGTGTCTTTGCGTCTCCGCAAAGCTAATTCCTCGCTATTTGCCCTTTTCCGTAATGTTCCTTTTAATACCTCGTCCGCTGTGAAACTCTCTTTGTTCAAGTCCATTCCTCGCGCCATTCTTCTCTACGCGTCTCCTTGTTGGTGGCCTTCTCGTGCTTTGTTCCACTCCATGGAACGTTTCCAGAAACGCGCTTTCAAATGGATTTCCTCTTTGGACTATAAAGACGCTCTGCTGAAATTCTCCACTCTCCCGCTGTCACTCTACTTCCATGCCTGTGATCTCCTTCTGTTCAATCGACTACTGACTCGCAAATTGGATCTTGATCCTTTTGATTTCATTAAGTTCTCCAATTCCTGCTGCACTCGCTCTGATGATGTTGTCACCTTCTCCATTCGTCGTACAAAGAAACATCGCACCCTTCACTCGTTTTTCAATCGTGCTTGTACTGCTGCTAATTACATCTTGACTCGCAACCCTCCAACAGCGATTGATTTCTTTTCCCCACCACCGAGCTTCAAGAAATCTTTGATGGCTTTCCTCTTTGCTGAGCCCTTCTCCGACTTCGCCTACTCTTCCATTTGCTCCTATTTCATCTCCTGTGACTGTCCTCGCTGCCGTAAAACTTGACTTGTTTTTATACAGTGTGTGTCTCATTGATTGACCAATGTGAAAACGATGTTGGTGATTCATGTAGCTAGCAATACTATGGAATTCTGCAACCGTCGTAACATGAAATTAGTTAAACAATGCCCTTCTTCCCCGATCTCAACATGTTTGACAGATGGATAAATGTCCTGATAAAAGATTCTCTGTGTAATCAAGACTACGAAACATCAGAGGAAATAGGTAAAATGGCATTGCAGTGCGTGAGGTCTCTGTTTGAAAATGAATGCACAGATCAACTCATGAAACTATTTTGGCCCTGATATGTTATAGAGCAGCAAGGAAGCTATATTAGTGATTAAATCTGCTTTCTTTATCTTTTTCAGTAAAATAAAAAGGTACTCAACAAATGAAAAGACTTATTCAACTTATTAATACATTTCTAAAATATGTGGCTTCTACTTTGGATTTGAGTTTATCGGCATGATGCATTTATTTACATTTTTGGTGCAATTCAAATGTTTTTTGAATGTAGGAACTCATTTCAAATCAATCTATTTTTCAAACTAATGATTGAAAGACATTTTCCTTCAACTTTGATTCCAAAATGCTGTTGTCGAGGAAGTAGTGTCATTAATTCATATTATATAATATATAAATATCTAGCAACTTTGCAGTAAATCTAGCTGAAAGTAATCACGGATCAGAACATAGATTACATTCGTTTCTATTAGTGTTTCGTGATGAAACAGAAATCCCTCTCACATTAGGTATAAACCATCTACGCCATTCACTTTTAGTATTTTAAATCAAGTAATTGACAAATAAAATGACTTGTTCATTTTCATTAAACATCTTCAACAGTTCGTAGATTGTTTAAGGTTAATATTGTGTCGCAAAGCACAAAGTGTTAAGATGTTTACAACATTGCTTGACACTTACGTAGTTATTTTTCATTCTGAGCTGTTTATACGAATAAAATCTGAATTTTGCAACACATCAATATCATATAGGTCTTTCAACCCCCTTTCTATACGCCTTGTAAAATAGGAAGATGCATAGTACAATTTATACGAATGAACATGCAAAAATCAACTAAGTGAAATAGTTTCAAGATTATACTAGTATGTTGTTTAAATGCTATGATAACTGATTATTAAAGATCCTTTCTATATATAAATATAATAAAATGACCGTATGTTTGTTCAGAAGATATATAAATTATCGACAGATCCATTTACCTTATATTTTTGATGGATTTCATTAATAAAATACAATTTATCAGTAGTATCAACTTTGGATTAATTTGATTAATTCTTAATCCTCATACTATTGACAATAAAGGGCAAAAACTACAGTTCAGTAATTTACTTGCAAGGCTTTTTGAGAGTCCTTCATTAGAGGTCCACAACACTCTGAAGCTTGTTCCCTAAAGTAATAGAAACTATTTTTTCAATTGTGATGTTATTTTCGAAATGTAATGAAATAAGAGGGTATGCGTTTGAATTTTCAAAAAGTTATGGGACCAATGTAATGTATATGCTAGGGTTGTGTGGGACATGTTTTGATCTACCAATTGGATTTTTAAAATTTTGCAGCAGTAGTCAATCAAGAATTGTATACCTTTTCGCTCAAATCGGTATCTTTCAATTATGAATGTGCAGATTAATGTGCTGTGCTGTATTATTGATACACAAATTTTTTAACAAGCATACCGAACATAATTAACCCACAAAGTTCGTCAAGGGGGTTGAAAAAATTAATTCGTTTAGCTAATTTTATGAAATACGTTCAAATCAGAATGAAAGGTAGTAGGACAGAAGTCAGATCATAGTTTCAAATAATATCACAATGATTGTTTTTGATATTGCTTGGGTAAAAAGATTTTTCATGTTGTTTATGTATGCCAGGGATCTTTAATAATCACAATAATCGCGGTATTAAGTAGGATACTAAATTGATTCTAAAAATAATTTTATTTAATAAAATATATTCGATTTTTACATGTTTATTCGTATAAAGTACAAGTGGTGTGTACGATAGCTAGGTGTTGGATAATTTGATCTTTTCCTCGTATAAACTACTCAAAATGATATATAACCACTTAAGTATCATATAATATTTTCAATCATCTTAATAAATCGGGAGTTTCTCGAAAACAGCCAATCTAGGTTTTTTAAGCATATATATGCGGTGACTAGTGCCCTAATAGGTCCTAAAATTCACTCATTTTAGAAGTCGCATTTAATTTTGATCGAACTTTCGGTGTGGCCCGCTTGAACTATTTGTAGCAATGTTTAGTTCTATAACCTATTGATTTAGTGCTTTGTTTTACTGTATGCAATTAGGTCGCAAAAGCTGAAGTTTCGTGTGAATTTGTATAATCTACGTGAAGGTCATGAACTGAATCCAAAGACATTTCTATCACTTACTTCTAATGTACTTTATGAACGCAGGTAAACTGTAATGTTTGTGTTTATCGATTTCATTTTGTGTATAGGTTTGGTCCATATTTTGTCGAACCTGTTGTTGCAGGTTTGGATGAAACAGGCAAACCTTTTGTTGCATCCCTAGATCTCATAGGTTGTCCAATGATCACGGAAGATTTTGTAGTCGGTGGCACGTGTTCAGATCAACTATATGGAATGTGTGAGGTTCTTTGGAACGAAGACATGGTGAATATTTGTTTTATTTTTAAGTTTATATAAATGTAACTCTACATATAATTAACAATTAATTATCTTTTACTTAGAATCCAGAGGAACTTTTTGAATGTTGCTCTCAAGCCTTGGTAAATGCGTTTGATCGGGATTGTCTTAGTGGTTGGGGAGCAGTTGTGTATATTATGTAAGATTTTACAGTTTTATTTACCCCACATTTCCTTATTGTCATTCCATTAATAATTAAATGTTTAAACCCTCATTTCAATTTAATAGACTTTCCTAAATTATATCCATTGTTTTATCTTTAAACCATGAAACGTATTCAATTCTAGAGTAAAAGTGTAATCTGCTAATGAAATTTATTGAAGATCGTGATTTTCAATTGCAATTTCATTTTCTTTGAAGGGCTAATATGTACCCTTCCCATATTCGTAATTCACTCATAAGAAATTGAAATATTGTGCTGTGTTTTCAATTTATTAACCATTAGTCTCAATAAACCGAATTTACAAATTTATGCGTAATTTTACTATAGTTGATTTTTTGGAAGTTATTAGTGGAGCTGTGTACGCTGTTGCAAAGCAAGGTTGAATACATACAAAATCCTCGCAAAAATTGTATTAAACATAAAAATGCCAGTCTAATTTTACTTTTTCATGGGGCCAATTTTGACCTAATACCTCATTGTTTTATTCAACCAATTCAAAATCTTGATTAATTTTGACTTAATGAAAAGACAGTCAATAGATGTTGAGAAACGGAAGTATATCAACCAGTTCAATGATCGAAGTGCAAAATAAAATATTTTGGCAAATTTTCAAGCTGAAAATTTCTATTGTTACAAAGCAGCTTCTTCCAGAGTGAGAAATTTCCCTCAACAGAGCATGTTGTGACCGTGCATAGATAGATTTGGCAAATTTCCAGGAAAAATGCTCTCTCCTGTGAATTTTAGAAATGAAGAGCACACCTGTTGTCTGTAAAGTCAAAATTCTGGATTTCATCGTACTTCTGCATCATAGAATATTATGTGGATTCTACTTTTTTCATGAGACTAATGAATTAAGCTGAGCCGAGTATTCAAACCAACTACAATTGCATTGTATTGAAGTAAAAACCTTCAATTTAATTATAGTTTCTAAAAACGAAAAATTTTACTTGAATTCAGAAAACATGACGATTTTGACTTTATTTTGACCGTATTGATCGTATTGACGTTTGGGTCGCCCCTTTAATGCTTTGCAGGATACACATTTGTCATAGAAGGGCTGGTAAAAAATGTAGTTCTAGTTAAACATATGTCCTTTATAAGGCAATTTTCTCAAAGCCTATTTTGAATTTGGGAAATCTTGCGATATGGCCACCACAATTGTTGAGCTGAAATATTTTAAAGGATTTTTCATTGAAAATTGCCATTTTTAAAAATGCTTTTAAGATCTAACCATTCCTAATATCTGTTAATCAAAAGGTCTAAAGACAAAGACAGCAACACTAGCCTCAACAATTATGTTTTCTGTAAATAGACTACCAAAATCCCGTCCGGGTAGGCTGTGCACAACGTCTAAGTCGTCTCTATATAGGCCTGCTGGCAGATTTTAAATAACTTTATTCATTTGAGAGTTATGAGCGTTTAAGTTTTTTAAGTTGACCATAAAAATTTTATACAATTCCTAGGCAGTTAAGGTTAAAATAATTGTTTTGCTATAATTAAGCGATTTATATTTATTGAAGTCATTTTGCATTAAACACCTAAAACATAATTGACATTTTCATATTTTAAGAAATATACGTACAAATTTACCACCGTTTACTATTTCTTAGTAGTTATTCAAATGTATAGTGATGATATAAAACGTGAATCTCTTGACTTTTACACATAATTAGCCTTTGTTAATTAATATACTAATACAATAGTTTTAATATCAAACAATTGATGAACTTTTTATAATCCAGGTATTTATAATCTTAAAAAATATGTTGTATTTTAGAGAAAAAGATAAGATCACAACGCGACATTTGAAAACAAGAATGGATTAGTTTTGTTAGTTTCATAATAAATATTTTGTGTTATGTATTTTCATTGTAAATCAATGAATTTGTAAGTTATATCACTAACATAGGGTTCTTAACACCTGATTCATTATCATATTATCTAGAAAATCGAGTTAATGAGGAACAAGCTTTATTTAATAAGCTGATAGCAAATTTAAAAATTTTGTGAATTTAATTTCTGTTACTTACATAAACTATTGTGGAATGGATATCACTCAGTTTGTTTTCCAGTTTTTCGATTTCTTTGTATATAATGTTTTGGATGCAAATCTGTAACATTTTAAAAATCGCGAAAAGAAGTCCGCGGATATCAAAAAGATCTTTGATTCGGTTTCGGCGATATCTACAGCAATTTTGTAAAATTGCACTTTTGGACGTTCACGATATATGATTGGTTCCTTTTTATTTGCTGATTAGTGCATTTTGCAAACTTTGCATTTTGTCATATGATTTTCAATGTCTTCTGATATTTTTGGCCAAAAGAAAAACGGTCGTGCATATGTTTTAGTTTTGTTTATTCCCAAATGTGATCCGTGAATTTCGTTGAAAAGCTGTCTTCTACGCGATTTCGGAATATACACTTGGTGTTGTCGCATTTTTAAATCGTCATGAATATGCATTTCATGTTTGATCTTTTCTAGGTTCTTTAATTCTATCTCTTCTAATTGCTCTCTTTGCGGCCATGATCTAATGAATTTCATGACCTTTAGTGCAATCTGATCTTGAGAGATCTTTCCTAAATTTTAACTTGTTGATTTTATGAGGGATTTCTATTGTGTGAACTGCAGCTGACAATTGCATCTCTATATTACTTGATTTCCAGGAGGAAAATTTAATCTTGACAATGTGAATGCTAGGTGTAATTGACGCCCTAATTTTTATGTTAGTCTAAGAGCAGGATACCTTTGCAGAACTACTAATAGTCGCTGTATTGTTGGCGGGGCAAATGGTAAAAGCTTTGTGTTGCAAATTTTCTAAAGGCTTGTGGTTTGTTTCCACATTCACTTCCCGTCCATGCGCATACTGGTAAAAGTAGTGAATGCATATGTTATGGCTAATAACTCCTTTTCTATTTGGGAGTAGTTCTTTTTACATTTGGTCATAGACCTTGCCGCATATGCATTGGTTTTCCACTCTGTAGTAAGCAAACTCCTAGTGCAAAGTTGGAGGCATCTGTCTGAACCGTTATAGGCAACGTGCTATAAAATGGTGTAACCCAAGTTTCGATGTAAGGCATTGAATGACGCGAATAATCCCATTATAATTGGCTATCCTTTTTTAGCGAGTTTCTTAATGAAGTGGTGATGCCGGGATATCTTGGAATAAATTGCGATAAACAGATTGTCATGCCAAGTAATCTTTGCAGGGATCTTCTATCAGTTGGTTTTGAGAACTTTCTGTGGATCCGTTTGAAATCCATCTTTGTTTAGGCCACGGTTAGACGCCAATTATCTTGGCGTTTCGACGTGATTTTGTTTCTTTTCTTGCTACCAATCACGTAGTCTAACCGTGGCCTTACAATGAATCTCATATATTTTATTTCATCTGCCATTAGTTGCGTTTGTTAAACTTTCAAGTAGCGCTTTCCATTAAAGAATTCTCGGGGCTTGGGGTTGAAGGTGGATAGTGATATTCTCTAACAATTACTGTATTTAGGGTCTTATCAAAAGTTAATCTTAAATCAGCGTTGGTTTTTTCTACGACCGTCATATTTCCAACCCAGCTAGTAGGTTCATCTACTTTAGAAATTATTCCAGATTCTTCCAGTTCTTGTAACCTTTCCTTGAGCTTCGGGATAATTGCTATCGGGTAACGTCTATGGGGTGCAAGACAGGCTTTGCATTTGATCGAAGAGGTTTTTCGTAAATCTGATCAATACAGCCATATCCAGTGGAAACATCATTGTATTTTAAAAGTAACTTTCTTGAGTAAACATCATAATCAGACTCAATTCCTTGGAGTCTGTAAATCTCACACCAAGGATTCCTGTTTTGAGTTATGTTTCAAGGCCAAGAATAATGGGTTTTGTTTCCGTAGGTACAACCAAAAATTTCACAATTGTCTGCATGTGTGTTTTTCCAATCACTGCTGGTAGCCTTATTTCACCAATAGTAGCTATTTTTTTGCTTCCGTGCCCACTTAGCTCTCCTCTGCTATTGGATATTTTCAATATTTGATAAATTTTTTTCTCATGTGTCCTTAACATTTTTATAGGTAACACATTGCAATGCGCCCCAGAATCTACCTTTATACTTATGGGTTGGCCAAACACTTGGATTGTAGTCCTTAACTCACGGTGCTTCACATGTTGTATGTCATCACATTCGTATTCAGCTCCTGAATAAGTGTCACTGGCTGTTTCATTAATATCGTTGACTTCATGGCTTGGTTTGCTGCTGATAACTACGTGTTTGCAGATGTGTGCTCTACCTTTACGAACAAAATGGTTAAGCTTTCCGCATTTCCTACAATTTTGTCCATACGATCGGTAATTTCTTGGCTTATAGATTCTGCCACATTGGCGAGATTCATATTCATTACTTTCTGTGATTTTCCTGAATTGATTTCTGCGTCTACGTACTTTATCAATCTCCGTCTTTATTTCAGGATTTTCCTCCTCATTATTATTGTTAATAAGTTTGATTTGCTGAAGGGATTGTTTTGCCGCTGTACAAAATTGTATTGTCTTGTGCAAATCAATATTTGGCTCTCGCAATAGTCTTTCTTGAAGTTTCATATCTTGTGCAGATAATATGATCTGATTACGAATTAAACTGTTTTCCAATGGACCAAAGTTATAATTCTTTGCTTTTGTTCTTAAAAGATTTACGTAGGCATCGATTTTCATGTCTGCTTTGAAAGTTTATAAAACTGAAAACTTTCAAACACTTCATTACTACAGCGAGAAAAGTAGTCATTAAATTTTTTAACATGTGCTCAAAATCAGTACGATCTTCTCCATCTTGCCAACAAAATGTGTTGAAAATTTTGTTTGCCTCATTTCCAATACATCTAATGAATATTCCGATTTTTACTTTGTTAGATTTTTCATGTGATCCAATTGTTTCGATGAATAACAAGAAATCACGCTTCCATTTACTCCATTCTGAGGATATGTTGGGGGTGTCGACGTCTAGGGATTCAGGCTTCAGTGATTCAAATGACATCTATCACCATGTAAGAAACGTAATTAGAATATTATTTATTATGTTGACCTAATGTTAGAAATGTCTATTTATGCAAAGCTACAACTGGTGGAGACGACCAGATCATCACGCAGCGCATCCCGGACAGCACAAGCATCTATCTTACATCTACTCATGGTGTTCTAATCTTTATGACACATGTAGCCATATCATTTTTAAATGTATGCAGACATTACACAGATTGGAAACTGGCAGTTTCAAGTGGCTTCAGAAAACAAGTTTAAACTTTTATTCTTCCAATCACTGTTTTTGTGTATTATTTAATCATGTTTTAAAAATAATACTACTAATAATTATAAGAAGGTCCATTCTGTAAAATGATAAATTCAAAATAGGCGTGTAGATCGGGCACCTCTCTGAATTTTCCATAGTGCAAAGCGGATACATTTTTCCCATGAATATTTACAAAGTGAGGTCGGTACTCACGTGTTAATAAGCAGACGGAAATCTATCTTGTATCACAGTTTCAGGCTATTTCCTTAATTTTTCCCATTTTTCTATGAGATTGACAGAGCAAACCCAAAAATTTCTGAAATTTGAGCAGAGGGAACGCCATAATTACAGAATCGTAAATTGCTGTAAAATAATTGACATTCTTAATCTTGCGCAATTAAATACTTATAAGAATCATAGAAAATTTGCAGAAACTTCTGAATTTCTTTTTATCGAACATCTGATTAACGGATTTTAAATGGAGAAATCAAAATGGCAGAAACACTATTAGGAATGTTAAATATCGTATACATTTGAAAAGAAATATTTTTGCATTTGTAGTATCGGCTCTACTTGAATAATTTCTGTTTTATTTGTAGATGTGGGGGCGTTAACGGTGTAGTATTAGAACGACTTTTTAACATTCAAACGGCGGCATAAAAGTATCATCGAATTAACAGCCTTTCTATTTATTTGAAATTTGCTGTGACATGTTCAGAAAAAACAATGTAAACAGTGCAGAAATTCTTAAATCCAATTATTTAGTTACTATTAACACTAAAAGTAGTATATAAGCGAATCCAGGAGGTGTCACTTTTTTCTGATTGGTCGAGAGGTGAAGTGAAGGAGGTGTCACTTTTTTCTGATTGGTCGAGAGGTGGGCAGAAGGAGGTGTCACTTTTTTGTGATTGGTCGAGAGGGGTGGCCTTNAGTAAGAGAGCGCAGTCTAGATTGGTCGCGAACTTAAATTGCTTGACTAAAAAAATTTGTTATAACTAACTTTGTCAACATTGTATTGAAAAGCTTTCTGGGTGCAGTCCTGCAGTAATTCTTCTGACCCAGTTATGGAAAAGAAAAGAGATAATTACTAAAATCCACAGAACTGGTAATATCTGCATTGGTGAGTTGCTCAACCAAATCTTGAGTTTTAAAGACAGAACCCAAATAAGCACAAAGATGCTGATCACAGGCACGACGTGTACCTAAGCCTTCCATTTTGATTGGGAAAGATGCTTGATTCCATGCAATGTTAGAAAGTGCTGACCCAATGATTCATGAAGTAGCATCCCGTAAGGAGCTTTTTTTAGACCGTTTCTGAGAAGCAGTTGCATATACTGGTTATCACCAACTGGAACACCAAGTAGGTTAAAACCGCCAATAGGTGCCCTGGGATTATATTAATCAAGGCTAGTGAATTCTGTGGGACTCCACAATTGACACTTTCTTAAGTTGACTTCCTTAAGAACCCCACTCTTGAATGATTGTAAGACATCTAGATAGAGAATATTCGCTACCACAACACAGTCCATCATCCAAGTACCAACTATTTAGTTCAAACTCAGGAAGTTCTAACTGATGCGCTCTATAAGTGGATGGAGAGTAATTGCAAAGAGCAATGGACCCAAATGATCGCCTTGTTGCACCTGGCTTCACTACTAATTATGTTCCCATCATATAGCAGGTTACAGTGATGCGCATAAGGATAGAACTTCGATTCAGATTGTTAAAAGCACTCATGAAATCAATCGAAAGCATGCCCTTAGTTCCAGAAATGAAAAACTTCTCCATTGTAGATCTGTCAGCATGAATCATTGCTTCTGCTCTACCTTTTGTAGTAACTTCTAGTTGGTGAGGATTCAAAATCATTTGGGCCTCAGCATTGGCCGCATGAACCAGGCATTTTGAAACAAGTCAACGCAACACTTCAACAGTAATTGGTCTAATTCCACCCCTATGCTTATTAACATCAAAAAGATTTGCAGCACAAAACCAAGGATGGACTTCAACTGGCAGATTCTCTGAAGCGATTAAATTAACTAATCTGCAAAGGGAATTCAAAGATTTCCCCGACACGGGTATTTGCACACTCAATGACATTGAGTAACTCTTCAGGAAACAATCGACTAGGACTAGATGTTGTACCTTTAGGAAAACTCTTAAGGGCTTTTAAAATCTAGCTGACATTCAATTGATAAGACGGAATGGTATTTTCAAAAAGTAATTGCTCATCTTCCTGAGGGTGAAGAGAAGCAAGATTATCATGCGTTTGGGAATTAGCTGGGGCTATGCCAGTTGACATGTGCTTTGGCTGCTTTACCATATTGGCCCAACTCTGCAAGAGTCTTAGATCTTCTAATTCTAGTTTCATTGTTATCAGATGAAATCACTGAAAGTCTCGATTTTATCCATTTAACTTCATTCCAGAGTCCAACATAATCACCATCGTCAAAACTTTCAATACTTCTACGAATTTGGGTGTTTTTATCAATAACGTGTCTTCTTCCAGCTCTTTGACTTGATCTCAAAACTGCTTTGGACAACATGAATAATTTCATTCAGTTCTTAATATTGGCAAGATCCATACAACCTCTATCAATTAGAGATCGTAATATGTTAGACCAATCATTTCTGATGGAAACTGGTATGTGACGAATAGTAGTCACATTTGTCAAAAAAATAGAATTAAGAGAAGAAAAAGTAGAAGAAATGTCCATATTAGGATCACTTGATGTAATAGATAAAGAGTTCATAGCTTGCGTTAAACCAGAACTGATAAAGAAATAAAATCACCATTTTCATCAATTCCAAAATTTTTTTCTTTTTTGCTTTCATAATCGTGTGTACAATTGTTAATCATTTGATTTTAGATAATTTTTCGTGATCAGTCCGTACACGTTTAAATCAGAAATAAAACTGGTGACCGTGAATAAGAGATGTTAACGACAATTAAAACATGCATCAAAAATGGTAGTCTAAACGCGCTTTCCCTAGAAGATTGAAATAAAGTGGTGCTTATCGAAACGCATTTAAAATTGTAAGATTAGCTTGCAAAATGTAGAAGAAGAAGAAAAATCTATATTCAGAAATTGTTTTAACAGTAAATAGAAATACTGATAACAAATTCTGAAAGCGTCAAGAAAGTAATACAAAATTAAACAAAGAAAAGAAAACAATGACTATTTACAAATAAAAAGTGGTTAACTTGGGCTATGGCGATTGTTAGTTTCTATTAATAGAGTAATCAGGATTATAAAATTTATAACCTCGCCATTTCAGTTTTTTTATATTATAAGTGCAAAAATATTTTTTAATATTCATTTTAAAGTTTTTTAATTTACTTATTTGTTTAATATATTTTGGTAATTCATTCCACATATTTATAGCTGTGTTTAGAAATGAATTTTTCATTATTCGTTTCTTATACCTAATAGGTTGAATTATGTGTGTTCTTTTATTTTGTTTATTGACTAATTTTGCAGCAAGAAAGTCATTTTTGTAGTATGGGAAAGTATTGTTAACTATTTTGAAGAACGTCGTTAAGACATTTATATGGATGTAACATTGCGGATGTAAAAATAATTTTGAAATTTTTCTATATTCATTATTCTTATTAAAGCTATGATTATTTACTGCTACTTTAATAGCCCAATTTAGTTGCACTTGGAATTTCCTGAGAAATTGTTGGTTTATATCTGTGTAGAGTACATTGGCATAGTTAAAATGACTTAATATTAGAGCATATATTAATTGGATTTTTGCTTTAGTTGAAAGTTTTTGAGAAATTAAGTTAATTGCTTTAATCAATATGGCCATTTTTCTAATGACATGATTTAGTTGCTCTTCAAAATTTAGATTTATGTCAAAAATTATTCCGAGGTACTTAAAAGACTCAACCTGTTTTATTTGAATGCCGTTGAAATTAAGTTTGTATTTTGAAGTATCAGTAGTATATGTAATAATCAATTCAGAATAATTTAAGTGCGCGCCTGGATGGGGCATGGGTGGTATATTTACAAAAATCAAAGTAGTTATGGATTTTTGTTACTCCCATTGGCTTTAGACCGCTTATTATATGAACATTAGGTATTGGAAGAATTTTAACATTTTTGCAAAAATCACGTCCTTGAAAAAACGTAATATTATCATATTCTTAGCACAAATTGTAATCATAACAGAGAAGCACAATTGATTATAGATATTTCCAAATCCCAGGAATCTTAAACATCTGGTGAGGCTTGAAGTAAATTTTAGAAAACGTGAATAAAATACTTTGGTACTTAAAAATGGTCAGTTTACTGCTAATTGTTTCAAAATTGGCTCAATGAAGAATAACCTTACTAGCTAAAAAATTGTATCATGAATTAGGTGAATTTTTCCATTCAATTAACTTGACACAATTCCAAATTATCCTACAATGGGTTTCAAGAATGTTCATATACTAAAATCTTCTTTCACTAACTAAGAAGCACGATAAACTAATTTTTATAAATTGAAGATGATTCCCTTTGATTGCTAAGAAGAAGAAGAAAAAGAAATATTTATATTCAGAAATTGTTTAACAATAAAGAATTCTGATAAATATTCTGAAAGCGTCAAGAAACAAAATGAAATTAAACAAAAGACTATATTTATAAACAATAATGTGATTAGTTTCTATTAACAGAAAAATTAGGATATTAAAATTTATAACCTTATTTCGTTATTTCAGTCTTTTATATTAAAGGTGCAAGCAGAGACGATAGATATGTATTAAGCACTAAACTAAAATATACGAATAATATATATTTTGTCTAGATATATGGGAGCATCAATGGGACATGTTGGTCTACATTGTCTACCGCTTACTTGGAAATGTATTAATGGTATGGCGAGAAGATAAGTGAGCAGTTTTATTCAAAAACTCAAGGTTTTGATAACGATTTACTTGTTTCGAACAAGAAAAAATCATTGTTGCTGTTGCTTCCCAAAGCAATATAATATGTTGCCAGATGAGCTTAGAAAATGCACCGGTTTCAAAAAATTCAAGAATTTGTACATATATAGAATCTTGCAATTTCCAGCGCATTTGATTAATCGTTAATTAGAATTAAAATGCAATCAAATTTGCCTGCAGCGTACACATTCGGAAAAACTATTGAGAGTTGTGTTTACAATCAGATCTCAAATGGACCGATAACACAAATTATATAGTGAAGAAAGCGTCAAAGAGACTAAATTTTCTCAAACTCCTGGAGCGAAGTGGTATCCAACATACTGTGCACCTGTTTAGCACACACAACTTACTAAATCACTCGCTCAAAATAAAACGCCTCCAAAAAAGAGCATTTAGTATAATCCTCCCTCATACCTCCTACAGCGATGCATGCATAATCTTAAAAAAAATTCGAAGGTCCGATAGTTGCCTTAAACTTTAGAGTCGATATAACAAAATCATCCCATCCGCTTCATCACCTTACTCCTAATCAGCGACAATTTTATCATGACTTATGATGTAGAAATAGGTTTGATGAGCATTATCACTCAAAGAGGTTGGGAAAGAGTTTCATCATGTTTGACGCCAGAAATCAATAACGTTAGATACTATACAAGTTCGTTTGACATTTTGACCCCCCGGGTCACCGGCAATTTAAATATATTTATTTATTTACTACTTTGACATTTCGGTTAGTCAATTGCATTTTAATAACACGGTGTGACGTAAAATTTAGATGATTTAAGTTTTTCACTGATTTCAGTCAATTTTAGGACGAGAATTACGAATTTGAATGTAATTTTATATACAAAACCATACTTTTTGAGGAATTTGTATTCAAATTTTAGAAAGCCCGCATATTATTACTTTGTTCAGTTAATGTGTAAGACTATGTACGCATTGCACCATTGAATTTATACCTTACCTGCTATTCTTTTCCAACAATAATTAAACTCAGTTTCACTTTCGTGACAAATCACATTGGATATACGGATGGGAAAAAATAATATTGACATTCCTTCATGCATTTTGTATGTTACATAGCGACTATACTCTGTGCATATGACAACCTTATTCATGTCTTCTCTGGAAGTAACAGCTAATTATAAATGCAAGAGTTGTGTGATTTCATTCTGTTACATTTGCTGATATAGTATTCTGAAAATCAACCCATTACAAATATTGGGTTGAGAAAAACGGAATATTCTGAAGCATATTAAATGTCTTTGGGTATTGAATCTTGACACAAGTAATGTATTCCAGCCGCCATACTATGTTAAAGTCCTGGTTAGTTGAAATTCACTAACCTTTGTCATTTTTTATTCTTCATGTTTAGCATGCATGGAGAAATCACAATAGCGACTGTTATTTTTGTATTTGAAGAAGGGGTTTTCTCGTCTATCCTGCTATCAACTCATCTTTGAACCTGTACCTTACAGCATTTATCTTCAATAATTTAATGCCCTGATATTAAAGTACGCATGTCTAACTTACAAAAAAATTTTCAAGGAACAAGTGAGCCAATCTGATGGTGAATTTTCTAACACAAATTCTCAAGATTTTCATTATTCTTCTCAAACGGATTTGAATTCATTAGTTGCAAGGCTAAATCGTAGAATGAGACAAACTGGATTTTTTTGCTAAATTAAGGAAATGAGATATTATTAGTGATGATATCTACTAAACTTCATTTTCTGAAATATCAATTGAATGTTTTCTTGAAAATTTTGGTTGTTTAGCGATAAAAAAACCAAAATTACACCAACTACTCAATATACTTTTTATATGAATGGTTTTATCTAGAACAAATTAAAATCTGCAGATTTGGGAATATATTTTGGCCTCATATAGCTTCTGTAGTTTCAGATCAATGAAAGCAATCTATTTATTAGTTATTTTATCACTAAGTTAATGCTTTCTGAAAACTGAGATTCTTGATAATATCTCAATTACAGCAATTAGAAAATGATCCAATTTAGCCTATATTTTGGCCTCATGGGCTTTGAATGAACAGAAAACATCTGCTGACATTAAAATCAAAATAAAATTAAATGTCCATATGCAATTATAAAATTCATTTGAGGATTTTCGGAATCTCAATTATAATACGATTTCCGATTTGTGCATTCAATCACCTTTTTTGGCCATAAATTTAATTTCATGATATTTCTCAAAGTATTGTTTTTACTGTGAAAATGACGTCAAATTCGTTTTTAGCAATATCAAGTTGGCAAGAAACACCAAAGAAATGTACTCAACTAAGAAAAAATATTTTTTGTCACACAGTGTAATAATTACACAAACGAATCAACCTGTGGACTAGAAGGACCCTCGTGCCCAAGTGTGCTGCACTTTCGAGGACATCATTAAACAATTGCGAATGCTAGGTATAACCAGCAAACATTTGAATTGCAAGTTTCATATTAGTTAGAAGCATAATTCTTGATAGCTTCGAATGTATTTTGTATTTTGCACCCAATAAAAGCAATTACGATGTTTCTGCAGTTATTTTAAATGTAAATAATGTTAATGTTTCTATTGTGGACTCTTTCAAGTATCTAGGAGTAACTATTGACTCAAAGCTAAAATTCAACTCCCACACCAATTTAATAGTTAGAAAATTAGTTATAGGTATAAAAAGCATGACACTAGTAGTTAGGCAATTATCACCTTGTGCGATAATTCAATTCTTCCATGCTTTCATTATGAGTCACCTTAATTACGCAAACATTTTATTTATTGATCTAAGCGAAGTGCTTTATAAAAAAATTGATATTCAATTAAGGTGGGCATTAAATATCACAACGAAAAACTCATCGAAAACCAAACAGTACATTTCTTGGTCAATTCTTTTTCCAAAACAACTGATTATATTGAATACCCTTCTGACATTCTTCCAGCTAATCAGAAACCTACCACCTTATAATACTATTAAAATACCGAGATTTACTCATAAACAGAATTCAAGGTCAAAGCTTTTTACATTTGTTAAGTATAAGAAATACGTTTTAAAGAAATCCTTCATTAATGTCGCCATTCGCACCTGGAATTCGCTACCTAAAGAAATTAAAAATATTGAAAAATTGAAATCTTTTAAAAAGCATTTAAAAATCTTCTTTAAGCAAAAATATATTTCTGGAAAATCATGGCTAGGGAAATAAATTTTATAACAATGACTATACTATAACTCGTTATTAAAATAGTGCTATTGTAATTTATCCATACCCTTTAAGATTTCTTTTGTAATTTATGTGGATTGTATATACATGTATGTGTTTTTTTGTGAATTTAATGACACTATTCAGATAAATTATCAGTTATTTAATTGTTAACATTTATCTGAATAAAGATTATCTTATCGCATCTTATCTGAAATGGATTCCTCCCACATTTCAAAATAATCCAAATGACATTAACCGTTTCTATTTTATCTCTTAAACAGCTGCCTGACAAAAGATTAATTAAAATGCCATTAGGAGCTTCATTCTGATGCCATTTCTTATGCTGACATTTAGTGACAGTGTTCTTTCAATCATTTATAAACGTTGCCATTGGCAAGAGGAAAAAACTATAAAATGAATTAAAGAATTTTAATCCTATTATTAAATTTGAAATTCTGGGATATGGACACTTCTATAGGTAAATGTACCCCCTGCTGTAGTGAAAATGTGTGCTAAAAATGATTCCTGTACTAAGTCAGATTTTTGAAAAAGCATTAAAATATTTTCCATCCGTGTGGTCAGATAATAAAGTAATCTAAAGACTTCAACTATTTTGTTTTCAATAAACAAACCAATGACCTTAGAACGGCAAACAGGATGAAAGTGAAAGAGGAGATAATTAACTGTCCTGTGATGTTTTCAGATTTTTGCAAACTTTATTAGTTTGTTAGTTATGAGCATTTGAAAATGTTTACAGAAACCACTAATTAAAATAATCTCTCTGTTTCTTAGGATTAAAAAATAATAAATAAGTCTCTCAATAAAAATACTGATTCCATTAAAACAGTTTCATAGATTACAGATGGATATATTGCTGAAAGCAAGAAAAACTCATACCTAAATGTCATTTTGATATTAAAGATTTAAGTAACTTTTAACCTCAATGTGTGAACGTACGCATTCATATAATCAGCTAAAAACACTGAGATCTCACAATCCTAATAAACATAATGGGCCACATTTTTCACTTAAATTGAAAATAAATTTGTCANTCTCGACCAATCACAAAAAAGTGGCACAGGCTTCTGCCCACCTCTCGACCAATCAGAAAAAAGTGGCACAAAACGGAACTCTTATTATACTACTCGTATGGGCTACTGGTACTTAATTTAGCAGCAATGTACTCCTGGCATTTCCTTCAAAATTTAATTTGTTACATTAATCATTCAATAAGACAAGACTAGACCAACTAAAATATTTTTTGGCTCCAGTGGTTACTCATTAAATTTAATACCTAATAAATATCTAAGCACTGAATTCTTACGTTCCAATGCCTAGACTCTTACATCTTATATCCAGGTTTGTTGTTCTGTGGGTTTTTTCACACAACACTATAGCAAATCACTGTTGTTTCACACAATACAACAGAGGCATAAATGTATTCGTTAGATATAAACTAAAAATTTAAAATATTTGATCAGCAAAATTTGTCTAAAATTATTACATATTCAATATTTTGCAAGCTAATCTTAATATATTTTTGGTTACATTTATCAGTGCATTCTGAAGTAGTAAGGGACCGAGTGAAGGACAAAATTAAGAACGTCCTCGTCACAGTCGGACGAAATGACATAATGCAAAACATAACTGGCATTAAGGATAAATTTTCAAATGTAATTAAGCACGTTAGTAACAATTTTAGGTACGCTAAGATCCACTTCGGGGAAGCTGCACCATTTCCAAATAGTCACACCCTCACCATGAAAGCTAAAGAACTCAACATTTTCTTTCCCCAAAATTATAAATTATTAAATTACACAGTTTTTAAAATTTCTAGTACTTTTTATTTAGGAAATCACCCAAATTCTGATTTTCTTACACGGAATGGCATACATTTTTCTATACGTGGATATGCTAAACTTGCTGGAGCAATCAAGTCCTGCTTTGAAGAACCGCACTTAGTTAACCACACGCGACGTTACCAGACCATTAAGCACAGCATGCCGCCCCATTATCAAGATCGTAATCAATCAGCGCTAAATCAGCCGGTTAACACACGACGAGCCCCCGCAGTACCTCATCATCGCACTTACTCAGAAGTCACCGCTACACCGCCCCCATCATCAATTAAAACTGCACGCGCTCGAATCCAGCAGTTAAGACAATTCTTAATTGTTAACTATGTCTTTGGAATTACTATATATTTGTTTCTAAAAGCCCAGGCTACGGACAACTTACAATAACCCTAAATTCAGATATACTTTCACAACAAAAATCTCTCTATTTGCTCTTATATATCTCATTTCTACTCTTAACACTTGCGAAATTAATGTACTTTTGCCAACGCCCTTCTATTTTCATGTTTATAAGTCATCTATTCATAGTAAAAGTAAAAATTTTGTTTCTATCAATCACGCTTTCGTTCTTATCAGTATTAAAAAGAAATTAATATGTTACATCTTATTAGCTGTATACGGTATTGAAACAAATCCAGGCCCGATTTGACCTTCGAATCTTATTTTCAAAAGCTGAATAAAATGACAAATTCTATTAACTATGTACATTTGAACTTTCAGAATCTTAGCAGCAGAAATTTAGAATTTAGGCAATTAATTTCAAGTTTTAAAAATGATGTCATACTAGCAATTTCTGAGACTTGGCTAAAAAATCACGATCCCGATAACATATGGTCTTTTAAAAACGATGCATACACTGTATTCAGAAGAAACAGATTATCCAATAA
>CABFPE010000126.1:539897-573291 GCA_900660155.1 Hofstenia miamia | reverse complement strand
TAATAAATGAGTGAATGTATACATATATATATGTTTATTTGTATATATAATGTATATATCATATATAAATACATTCCTATATATGTATGTTGATAATTTCGTTAGTAATTTTATAAACTAGCACAGTCATAAGCATAAATTTTTACAAGAGAATACGCAAATTGAAGTTGAAATTTTTTTTTGACTTGAAAGGTTTCTTTGTTCAGTGAAAATTCATGGAATTTCATTTGTGTATCTGCAATATTTTGCAAGAAATATTTAAATAAACACTCACGAACCGTTAACAATAAATGTATTGTGAATCATTAAAAATACTGTTAATATACTGAATCTAAGAACATTGTAATTTTATTTTGTAAAACTCTCATTATAATATAATTTTTAAGAAAAGTAAATTACAAAAGACAACTTGACTTTATCAGTAATCAGAAAAATCGTTTAAATGATTTAACATGACAATGAAAACAAAAATATATCAGCATTCAATAATTGCAATTGCTTTATTTCGCCACTAGATGGCTACCAACCACCAAAATAATTTCTTGATATGACCCGAAATCGGGTCGTGTTTAATCGACTACCCGATAGCACTATCTAGTAGTCACTAGTAACGGAAACACCACAACTCTTATATCAACAAATTGGCATTCTACATTTTATGTCATTGATGTTAATGACAAAATTGTAATTTCGGCCTGAATATAAACTATTTAACTCAGCCCGACCCGATATCATCTCTAGAACATCTTACAATACTTTGTCCCTGCATTATTTTTATTCACTACTAATCATTGTGCGTAAATCGCAGGTTTATAAATTCAATGTTCCCTCAAGGAACAAATATATAATGTGTTCTGTAAGATTAGCACGAAATCGTCACGATTCCCTACATTTTATTCTTGCGTTTTATAGAACAATCTGAATGTTGCAATAAGAATCAACCAAATTATTAGCATTACAAGAGAAAAATTATGCAAGATTTAATGAAAAAGTAATCACCACTGATCATATCTCAGAGTGGCCATTGGGTTGTGTACATAACACAACACAACATGCTTTGTTGTATGGAATTTTCAATTGTGCAGTTGATCATAAAATTTGGTCATTATATTATGTTTTTTTGTTTTCAAAATTTTTAACAAGCTAGTTACCGTGGTATTTATGCCTTGTAAATAAAAGTATTAAAATTTCATTACATTGACAACCTACATATAGTTTTTCAAAATATACATTTGGTCAAATTTTATAACTTTACAAATGAAATATTGCTAAAATTTTAGTGCTTCCACTTCTATGAGTAGAATCTTGCATTAAGTCTGATTTAGGTATGTGCAAGTTAAGAGCATCGTCAAATAAACGCGCAAATGTTTTGTTGGTTAGTATATGCAAATGACAGTTAAAATTACATATATTTCTTAAATAAATATAGGTGAACTCCATTGGAAGCACTACAAAAAAATGTATTAATTTAACAGTTTTGCATGTATAAAAAACAAAGTAAAAATCAAACAACTTCTAAATATCGATGAGCTAAGGTAAGTTCAAATTACGCGAAAACAACCCTTATAATTAGAAAATGTTAATACATTTTGAACAGCGAAATTTCGGGAAACTGCTCACTGCAGCCGCTAATGTTAATCATTCAAGCTGCCATCTGCGAAATATTTCACTTTTCTTGGTTTGTATAAAATAATATTAACATGACTGTACAGATAGCAAAGAAAAGTTAGCCCTAGAATAATTTGATTGAAGCCAAAAAGGACTGATTCTAAAAACATGGTTTTAATATCCTCTAATCCAGGCTGCGAAGTACTGAGCATCAATTTCATAGCTATAAGTCATGCCCTGAAAAAAAGAAGGGTCGTTAAAAAAATCTGGAAATTTTACATTAGGATTCTAAGTCATATGTGATCATAGGAAGAACTCTCAATAACCTTCGTCATCTGCAAGCCAATTTCCTCATACGCAACCGATTGAATTTTAAAATTATGCTCATAATATCTCAAGATATTCTGTGTAAGTATGCACTTAAAATTTGAATTTAATATCCTCAAAAAGTTTTCAAAGTAACACTATTGAATTTTAAAAATAAACGTTCCAATTTAATTTCAAATACATTTTTCTAAAACACCCGTTTCATTTGTTTGACGTGAGTCAAACTTTTATAAACAAGAAAGTTCTTTTCAAATGCCTTTGCTGTATATGATGGTTGCTATAGAGCGTATACAAATTTAAATGCTTTCCCCACAAATTAATCTATAATCCATAAGTTGAAATCTTGGTGCTTTCCCAATCAATATTAATTGCTTTCCAGGAAACAGGGAACAAATGTTTACTGATTGTTCACTTGAACACTTTAATTGGCAATCACATGGGAAGTCAATAAAATCGCAATCAGCTGCCCTGCTGATTGAATGTTTTATTAGTAAATGTGCGAGTCAAAAATAAAAACCATAAATTCACTTTTAAGAATGCCGTAGATAGAGCAGGTGTTGTTTACAATTTTCAACACGTACGAAGCTACGCAGAAGCCTAAAAATAGCCATTATTATTTACATGTTATTCGCGATCTACGAGGTCGAGATAACTTAGAGATGGAACCGGTTACCGCCTGCATCCGTTTTGAAATTTCCAATAACTTTACCGGCAATTTAAAAATATGGAAATATTGCTTATTTTATTGGACAAGCAATTAATGTTTTGGTTAGTTAAGGAGAATATACAATGAAGAATTAACGGTTGAAAAAATTATATTTTCAACAGGCTACACTTTGCTTTTACTACATATTGAGTGATTCTACTTTTTCGATTTGCTAACGAAATAGCTGCTAAATATGAATAGATATATTTACATAATGGAAATTAATTCAATATTTTTACACTGAAAAATAGAGAAAGTTAAAATGAAGTTTCTTTAAAAAATATTATGCTATGAGCTATGGAGATTGCTTCCAGCAAAATTCCGAATTTGTAAGTATAATTACTTTCAAATAATAGAAAAACAATAGCCATAACTGAATTTGTAATTTTTTGTTAATTCTAATTCTACCGAGAACTTTTCATAAACAGTTTAGTTTTCCCCAAATAATTTTTAAACGTCCACAACGAACTAATGAAGATATTTAAGATCTGAAAACACCACAAAATTGAGAATTGCCCAATGCGCGACAAACTCTGACTTTACCTGGAGTCACACGATGTTTTTACAAAAAACAAAGTATTTCAAGGTCGTTGTTCCCATGGGCATTAGATCGCCTCATTATCTGAACACTCGGTATGGAAAGATTTAGAATATTTTTTTTCAAAAATCGGATTTCTCATTGAAAAAATTCATATTTGCAAGTACTGCAGTCACAAGAATAAGCTTTAGCAGAAATCCTCATCATTGCATTAGCAGACCCAACCCTATAGATGTGTCCATGCAAATGGCTTTCAATATTTCATAAACTTAAACTGCCTAGTGTCTATTATAAAGGACAAACTGTTTTTCCACATTTACAAAGAATGTTCTCCAGGTTTATTCGCAAATTTTAAAATCGCGAGGCCTTCACAGGTTTGTCTGGGTAAATGCTTTAATGCAATGTCAAAAACTTCAGTTAAAACGTATTGCTGTGAATCAAGTTGTTGCAAGATTAACCATTTTTCTTTAAAAATTTCGAATTTTTCAAAAATATTTGAATTCTCGCAATACCTAATATTCATGTATTGATAAAGTTTTGAGCCTGTGGAAGCAATGAAGTGTTTCTTGATATTTGCCAATGTATCCCAAACCCATTGACGCGTGTCATGCGCATGTGCAAAGGTCGCGGGGTCGATGACATGCCCCGATGGACAGAGCCCGGTCGCAGACTTAGAGCGAACAAGTAAGAGCAGACTCTCTTTTATCACTTAGTGATTTCACAGTGAGCATATTTTTAACAGTTTTTGAGCTATAAGCGCTTAACAATTTCTTATAGGATAATGAAAAATTTTCAAGAGTCCTCAGGCTCTAGTAGAAATATGGTTAATAGTGATGTTTACAACTTACAGATGTTTTCAGAACTTATATTGTATTATGTTAATGTGTGTTACCATTGGAGTTTATGCTTTATCCTGTATGGCGAAAACATGCCAAAATCATTTTCACTCAATTTATGAAGGCCAGGTAGTAACAAAGAGTTTCAATCAAATTGATTAACGAACTTTAACAATAGATCAATATTATTAGCTTAATAGACCATGCATTATAACAAAAACATATTAATTGTTATATTTTTAAGAAGAAACTATTTTAACCGACATTTTGAAAATTGTCCCCGTAAAACATTTATGACTATACGCAGGTAACTTCATGGTACACATATCTAAGCCATGAAGTTTGTCTTATTATTATTATTATCATGACAAAATGTTTATAAAGTGCCCGTTACAAAATTAACAAAATGGTCATCAGCGCTTCGAAGGTTTATCTAGAATACTCGCTGATTAAGAAATGTGCCTTCAAATTCTTCTTGAATTCTAACAATTATACAATTGATGAAAAACTTTCTGGTTGAGCATTCAACACGGAATGGCCAACACACTGAAACACCTTGAATATGTACTCGATAATTGTCAAGAATTATTAGAGTATGTTAAATATATGATAGAGAAGTCCACAACATCAATGTGGTAGATGGCGGTTGATGGCGGTTGATGGCGTAATAAATCG
Organism: Hofstenia miamia; assembly: GCA_900660155.1. NCBI lineage: Eukaryota > Metazoa > Xenacoelomorpha > Acoela > Hofsteniidae > Hofstenia > Hofstenia miamia. The sequence continues at coordinate 568,601 of CABFPE010000126.1, read as the reverse complement.
GAGATATACTTGCAATCTCTAAAATTGACAATTCTTTGGTTCAGTTTTTCTCAACTAAAAAATGTTTTTCCCCCACTGTTGCCCCATTGGTACCCACTTTTTGTATTTAATTCGATATGAAATAGGCAGCCAATGCAGAAGCTTGACTATTTGAGAAGAATAACGTGTGTTTATGAACTCATATTTGGACGTGCTGCATTAAACACTGGTTTCTTCAAAGCTTTGAAATGATAGCAAACCTTTCTTACATAGCTGCTATGATCAAGTACCCTCACGCATCTACATAGATTTTAAACCTGAGCTAAAAAATGCATCCACGAGGACTTTGTTGTAAAAATTCTAACAATAATGAAAAAACGTTCAGTTTTTTTACTCGAACTACAAAATACCATTTTTGACGTGATCCAACTCGTTTTCACATTTCTTCAAATCTGCTAATACCAGATTTGAGCTTGAGCCAAGAAATGGACATGGGTTGAAAATTGAGGCCCGCCCCTTTTCGAATTCGTCCCGTTCAAAATTAATTCCCTAATTTATCGGTTTTCTACAATAAAAATTGGTATTATAGATACTTTTAATAAAAGCTGCACACGGAAATTGAAAATTCTAATTCTAAATGTAGAGCAGTACATGATACGAATGTCAAGCTTCAAATTGTAACTTTTGTTTTTCACATTATATATATATATATATATATATATATAGAGAGAGAGAGAGAGAGAGAGTATATATTTCACTTTTGCGACCCTTAGGTCGAATATACAAAGTGTAAAATTAAACATAAATGAAATTAACAAAAGTTATTATTGTGATTTCATAGAATTTCTTTTGGTGATTGAACTGCAAAGCTGTTTAACAATATGTTTGTTCTAGCACGCATTGCGAGTTTTTTGAAAATTATAGTGTCTTCGTTTAATTTGGGGATAAAGTAATGAAGTGGATGTTCGTCACTTTGAAAGTTTTTCCATATTGATTTACAATGCATTTCTCTACGTTTATTAAGAGCTAAGCATTGTAGATCAATGCAATTATGGCAATTTCCATTTGTGTTAAGGCATAATTCCAAACAGGAGAGCAATATTCTAATATTGGTCGAATCATGGTCTAATAAATTAAAACTAATTCTGAAATTGATGCACCTGATCTTTTTAGAAGTGTAATACAGTGAAGTCTTTTGGTATTTTCTGTCCATTTTGGATTATTTTGTAAAACAACACCAAGAAGCTTGCATGAGTTTACTCGTTTAATTTGAATATTTTCTAGATAAATTTCAGTTGGTATTAAAAAAGACTTTAATGGACAAATAGTTAATTCTATTGTTTTGTTAAAATTTATTTTCATAAGAGAATCTTTACTCCAATTGTTAACGAAAGATACAAGTGACACTGATTTAGATGGAGTTTCAGGATGACATGCTTCCCATGCTGTTGTATCATCAACGTATGTGACTCGGTCATCCCAATTTATTAGAAGTTTATTTATAAATGAAATAAATAACCAAAGCCCCATTTTTGTTCCTTGAGGAATTCCTGCATATAATTTCTTCCACAATGACGTCGTGCCACAAGGTAATTTCACGCGTTGACATCTTTTAGTTAGAAATGATATTATCCATTGGATTGTTATTGTGTTTATTCCAATTTTAAACAAACGTTTTATCAATAATGGGTGACTAATCAAATCAAATGCTTTCTTGAAATCAAATAAAAAAATTCTAAGATATGTTCCTTGATTTTCTATATGGTTAATCTACTGCTGAGTGATATGCAAAAGGGCTGAAACAGTTGATCTTCTAGGGATAACACCGAATTCCTTTTGATCTAGATTACAAATTATTTTATCTATTATTTCTTTTTCAAGCAGTATGCTTTCAGAAATTTTTTGATATTGAGTGAGTTATGAATATTGGTCTTAGATCCTTTGTTGGTGAACTTACAGGTTTAGATTTTGGCACACATGATACATTTGCACAAGTAAATGGTGTTGCGCAACCAACTTTAAATGACATATTTAACAAAATTGAAATTGGTTTTGCAAATTCATAAGAAAATTCACGTAATTTGGTAAAATATTGCCATAAATATCAGGACCAGATGTCTTATGTATATCTAGTTTTCTGAGTAATAAGAAAACTTCATACTCAGAAACACTTACAGGAGTCAAAATGTTCGATTTCATGTGCATCCTAGAATTTGACGAAAGTGGTTCATAGTCGGACTTAATTTCAACGGACTCATCATTTATGTAGTTTGCTAATGTTGTTGGATCAAGCTTGGATAAATCTTGGCAAAAATTTATTTGGTTATATGGATTATCAGTTGTGAATCCACTTAATTTTTTTATTGATTTCCACCAAGTTCTTGGATTAGTTTTCTGAAAATCTACAATGCGATTTTTAAAATGCATTTTTCACGACTGCCTTAATTCTCTGTTAATTTCATTCCCTATTCTTCTGAATTTATTATTTGTTACCTGTACGCAATGCACGCTGACGCGCATTAATCAATTTACAGATTTCTTCCGAAACCCAAGGTTTATGATTAGGGTATAATTTTACAGTTTTCATTGGAAAGCATGAATGAAATAGATGGTTAATAGTATGAGAAAATATTTCCTCTTTTTCATTAAATGATAAATTTTCATCATAACAAAACCACCAATCTTTTACAATTAGGTATTGCCCGAACTGGAATTTATTGTACTGTGATTTGCATGTAACTTGAACTAATTTAGGTTTTCGAATGGAATATTTGGCCTCTAAAAATACCGATTGAATAAATGCGGTAAATTGGTGTAAATCTTATCCAGAGTATTTCTTCCATGTGTTGGGAATTTAACCTTTTGTCTTAATTGAAATTCTGTATTTAGAAAACTTATATTTAATTGATTAAAATCACCAGCAAGGAATATTGCATAATTTTGGTATTGGTGTAATAAATGTTCACCTATTAATTGAAGATATCTTCTTATTCTTCTATTTTCTTCACTACACCAATACGGATGGTATATTACACCGAATATGATTTATAATGATCCAGATAGCTTCAATATTTTCATAGATCAGACCTTACTTGAATCATTACACCACCAGATTTATCGTATTCTGATTTTTTTACAGTAATTCCTTTCTATAATATAACCTGGAAGAGAAACAGCGTTGTCAAAAATATTATACGTTAGGTGAGTTTCAACTAAGCATATAATATCTGGATTTAATGAGGTTATTATTGCATATAATTCAACCATTTTAAATTTAATTGATTGCACATTTGATAAAAAAATAGATGGTATGAAATTACATTGCTTTTTTAGTCAGTCGATGGGCACTCGATTGTTATCAATGTAGAGCTTAAGATTTCGAAACTTTATACGTGCTTTCTCAATTCCTTCCTTATGTATTAATGAATAACGCTTTGGTAAAATTTTCTTTTCAATTTCTCGATCTGTAGAACTAAGCACTTGTTTTATAAATATATTTGCGTCCAATTCTTTAACTTTGAAAGCATTTGCAAGAAAAATGCGTTTAGTCCAAGCATTTTTAAATTTAAGCATAATTGGTCTTTTGTTTCCATTTCTAAAGTTACCCATACGTGTGTAATCGCATAAATCAATAAAATCTAAATCCAATGTATAAAATATTTGCATTATCATGTTTTTATCAACTTCCATTTTTCTTGAAAAGTAGCATCTCTTTCTTGAATACCAAAAATAAGAACTGAATTTAGATTTTCATTTTTTTCAATTGTAGTATTTTTTTCATAAGATTGATTTTTTCTCTCATTAAGGTTTTTAATGCACGAATTTGATAAATAGATATCACTTAACTTTTTTGAAAAATTTTCAATAAAAGATCTGAAATATTCGATTTGCTTTTCCAAATTTTGTATTTTATTGTCAAATGTATTAAATTGTAATGTAGATGCTCGATACGATGTAATTATTGATTTTAAGGCATTTTGTGCTTCACGGTGACTTAATTTTATAACTTGAAAATCAATAAGTTCTAAAATTTCTTCAAAATTGCATAAATTTAAGCCTTATGGTAAAACAATTTTCTAATGTATTTAAGATGTAAAATTATCAATTTTAAAATTTCCTACCGTTTTTTCAGTATATATATATATATTCGCTTTACTATTCTTTACACAACACTAACCACTAAATTTGTTCAAGTGTGTTGATATTGAGCCTACATACATTCGTTAATTTTCTAACTGCGACTATAACCAGCGACTTAATAATGATTTTTACATAAATAAAAAATGTTCTTGGGTAATTTTCAGATAAATTGTATTTTATGAAAAAATAAACTTCAACTTTTAAAATAATAAATACATGTGTTAGAAACCTTACAGTGACGCAGTTCATAAAGCAAACTGCATGCATTCATGTCTCTCCACATGTAGCAGTTGAAATCAACAATAATGAGTAGATACTACCTGGATAGCGCGCAGGTCACTCAACGGAGACAGTTCTGATAAATCTTCAAGAAAATATTACCCACTCTCTAATTCAATAAAATCGACCATTATAATCTGCTTTGATATGTCAGCAGCTTTTGATACAATAGACAGTCATATTATTGCGCATATAGTCCAAGAATACCTTTTCTTTGATGAGAAAGAAGAGTACTTACTCCTAGATTATTTAGATAAACGCATACAAAGAGCAATTACCAACGACATTTGATCATCGATGGTTGAGATTTAGCAAGATTCCAAGCTGATCCTACAATTTTCAAAATGTACACAATACCACCTAGAAATACTTCTGAATGCATTTGTATTAAATATTTCATACATGCGTACGATGTTCAGCTTATTTTTGAAGGTTTTCTTACAGGAGTCAACATTCACTATGTGACAAGTGATATGTGCAGCAAGTTAAGGTTAAAGGTGAATCCATGTTCATGACAAATCTGCATCTCCCGATCTATCAAGTGTCTGTACTGTAGATAATATTATTTCAATTTCAGAAGTTGTTCGATTCCTTGGGGTTGGCATTGATATTACATGAACAATGAAAAATTGTGTAATTCTACTTAAATGCTGGTGCAGTCTATCATAATATATCGAATAGAATACACGAACTCAATGCTCTATAATATTCCAAAGTGGCTATTGCTTAAAGTAGAACTTGTTCAGAATGCTGTAGCCAGATCTATTCATAAACGCCATAGCCCAGTGATTCAAATTTAAAATTCCAACTATGGTTCACAAATACATATATGGAAACGCAACTACGTACTTAAAGTAGCTCTTCAACATTTCTGACCAAAAGACTTGACTACGATCTTATAGCACTGCTCCGAAGCCGGTAAGTCCACGATTGATAATCAAGCGACACTACAGCTGCATCAGCTATTCAAGACCGCATCTGTGGAATAACCTACTCGACCAAGTTAGATGAGAGGAAAATCTAGAAAAATTTCGGCGAATTCTCAAGAAAGCCATTTTCACATTATACTATTACTAGTTCAATCGATCACATTGCCTTTAAGTTTTGTAGATAAAAAGCGCTAAATAAATTGAAATATGCTATTACTAACCTCCGTTATGAGATATGAGACAATATTTGCCTACATTTTAATAAATGATGGTACAGTTATGTATTATGTCATTAATAACCAACGAAATGCACATCACTTACATATGTATAATCCATGGAGTACACCATGGTATAATCTAATTCAATATTGTGTCTGGAATTGAGTACATCAGATCATACACAATTTTGTTTTTTTTATGCTAAGTATCACTTGTTTTTCATTTCAAATTATCAATTGATTTATATCAAAAGTCAACATGTCATTTTTGAAGTTAACATCCAATAGTGGCCATAATTCACCTCAAAAATACTAATCTACTGGTGTGTACAGGTGTTAGCATGCACGTAAATGGGTGCAAACCGATATTTTTTACTGAGAACCAATGAGTATATTGCATTAATGTCATTCCTGAAATTTCTGTTGTGCATATAGACACAGACAGTTTAAATATTTGGAATTATTTATGCATGACTGGCACAGCACTTTTGCAGACTTTGAAAGAAGAAATTGTGAACTAAATGGTACAGGTCTGTCAAACTTCTACGAGAACTACTCGTACACTAATTTCAGCTGCGTACAATGGCATCTTATGTGAAAAGATCATATGATTTCTACAAATGCAAAACTGCAATTATTACCATCATGACAGATCAACGTGCCATCAATCACAACTAAATAAAGAATTTCTGTAATCTAATAACATCAACATTTGAGTCCTTGGACAAGCATTCACCTGATTTGTCAGCAATAAGAAATTGTTGAAGAATAGTGAAAAAGAAAATGCCATCATATTCCCACAACATCATCAAGTGGGTTTTGGGACAGGAAATCTCCCAGGAATTGACGTACAAAATGTCAATGCTGCTGCTTGGTTGCTGCAATTTCTTTAGGAAATAGACTTAAAAAATAATTGGACCGACTTACTCCATAGTTTGAACTGTTTCTATGCGGTTTTCTATGTTTTGGCCAAAATGGTAAAATTCAATATTAGTTCTCTTTTATATTTTAATATTTTTGGTGTAGCTAGTGAATCATGATCACGACTTTACTCGAGGGTAACAATGTCAGTCCAATTAGTTTGATATATTGCAATTTTGCAGAGCTTCGAGGCTTGCGCCTAGAGCAGGCGGAGCTGGAACTGGAGTCGGATCCGGAAAAGAAAGACAGATATCTAAAGAACAGCTCCAGTTCCAAAGTTTTTTTGAGAAGCTAATTTTATTAGTTGATATTTGTTCAACAAAGAGCTTTGGAGCTAAATTTTCATATGAATATGGCCCGGAGCGGCAGCTGGAGCAGCTTCATATTTTGGCCCTGTATTTTTCCGTATTTGAAAGAATAATAAATACGTAGAACGCTTCTGAGGCTAGTCTTTCCCAATACGTCATAATCTTATATCTGTTTGAGCGACCAAATAGCTTTTTTGATGTCGACAAATCAAATGGTCATTAATAGTGTTGCATTTTGCAAATTAAATGTAAACTAGAATTAGATCTATATGTACCTAGCGTTAGGAAGGTTATTTAAATAAATCTTTACAGAGGTGAGAACATTGAATTTTGGGGAATTAAACTTGAACTATTCAAGAAAGAATTCTATCTTTTTCCATGTATGCATCTTTCCACGTACCATATATGCTGATAGCTTAACTAACTACATCAATCTACAGCCTTAAAATTCTCGTTATGGAGGTTCCTACTTTAACCATAACCATAATTTTCAAATTTGTAATTTTGTAAGCTTCTATGAATTCCGTATAGAAGATGCATATAAGTTCAAAGTAAAGGTGAATATTCTTTATGAAAAACCTGTATTGCAAATACTGTGGCCTCTTCAAAGGCATTTACACGAACACTAAATAAATATATAAATAAAAAGCAAAAATATGCAAGAATGTGTATTTTGTGCTGAATTTTTTGAAAAAATTTCGGTATTTTCGGTTAACTGACACACTTAAATTTTTGCTTTGCACGTGAATAAGTCTACTTATAGTCTAGCATGAGCACTAAAGAGTTTGAGTTATCCTGACTCAGGTCAGGACTCATTAATTTATACCGCCACATTTCCTACGCAATTTACGATTTTAAATTAATTTGAGGCCACTACAGGAATTTGTGTTTGCGAGTAGGATGATTTATTATCCCTAAGATATTTATGTACACATTTTAAAAAATTTTAAAATCTGAAAAAATAAATACTTTTTTCTTGATGAAAAATATGTTTATATAGAACGTTAGAATTAAACATTAGCTTTGAAAAGATATAATAAAAACAGCGTAATAAATATTGCATTGAAATCATGTGCATTCTCCTCGAAAAAATTTGCACCAATCACATTCCAAATTTTTGTTTACATAAATCAAAATTTTTAGAAGCATTTTATAATGTACATCAGATTGTTGGTGATTTTTACTGTGCTAAATAAAGACGTTCAAGCTAATGATACAGCAGCAAATTCGCTTTTTAAATTGTTTTCCCTGAATGAATTACCGGAAAATGGCTCCCAACCCCATTTCTCCCGAAGTTTTTTCGATTGTGGCTATAGGTGCATGAATTGTCACAATTGCTTTGCTAATGATGAACCATGTACATTTTTTGCATTTGCTCCTCATCTGCACCAATGCTTTATTTATCCTCCAATAACCAATTCAGTGCAAAATACAGTCTCCTTTCATTTATCACCAGAAAAAGAAAAGAATATTTTCATAATTGGAGATTTAAATGAGTGTCAACATGACTACTTAATAAGTTGCGGGTTAAATTCACATTGTTCTGCTCAATTCATTGGAAAACATGAATGTTCTTGTAACAAAGGTTATGAGCCATCTTCCCAGAAAGATTGTAGTGATATAAATGAATGCAACTACCTTCCTTGCATAGAGAATGAAGAATGCATAAATGTACCAGCATCCTATCGGTGTGATTGCATTTCAGGATATGCCAGAAGCAGCAATAATTCTATTTGTGAAAATATTGATGAATGCTTACTAAAACTTGATAATTGCAATGTTAATTCACATTGTACTGATACTATTGGCAGTTTTATATGCGAATGTGACAGAGGTTTTGCATCAGATGATCCCAACAAAATTAACTGCTTAATTGACATAGATGAATGTGAAGAAATAGTTCATAACTGCACTGAATTAGAAAAATGTCAAAATACTTATGGATCCTTCATTTGTCTATGTATTATAGGCTATGAAAGATTGTCTAAGTATTCAAAATGCACTGATGTAAATGAGTGTGAAGCAACACATACTTGTGTCACAAACAGTAAGTGCATAAATACGGTTGGATCATATAATTGTCAATGTCTCTCTGGCTATGAACCAATTATTGCTGATGAAAGTGAATGTGTTGATATTGATGAGTGCAGCATGGGCACTCATGATTGCACAAGTTTAGAAATTTGCACAAATTTTCCAGCCACATATAAATGTACATGCATTACTGGTTACAGACATGTCAATGATGTATGTGTTGACATAAATGAATGCCTAGAAAATTCCAATATTTGCTTAATTAACAGTATATGTCACAATGAAATAGGTTCTTATAGATGTGAATGCAAAACAGGATATCACTCATTGCTGCTTAATAATTCAAATTGTAATATTGATATTAATGAATGTGAAATTGGCACTCATAATTGCACAAATCTTGAAAATTGCAGAAATTATGATGGCGCATTTGATTGTCCTTGTATTACTGGTTATAGAAAGGCGGATTTTGCCTGTACTGATATTAATGAATGTGATGAAGAAAATAATAGCTGCATCATAAATAGCATATGCATAAACACAGCTGGGTCATATTTTTGCAATTGTGCCAATGGATTTAGGTCAAATTTACCAGATAATTTTAACTGCAGTATTGACATTAATGAATGCAATGAAAATACATATAAATGTAGAGAATTAGAAGATTGTTCAAACACAATTGGCTCATATCTATGCCCTTGTATATCAGGATATGAAAAAAATATGACAGAATGCATAGATGTTGATGAATGTTTATATAATATTTGTTCAATCAACAGCCATTGTGTTAATGCAGTTGGCACATATAGCTGCTCCTGCATTAATGGTTACAATTCATTGCTTACAGATAATTCACATTGTGACCAAGATATAGATGAATGCATTTCTGATATTCATAACTGTAGTGAAATAGAAAGATGCAATAATACACTAGGATCTTTCCAGTGTGATTGCATTGAAGGCTATGAAAGAATTTTTAGAGAATGTGTTGATGTTGATGAATGTACTACAGACTTGCACTTTTGCATAATCAACAGTGAATGCTTCAATATAATTGGATCTTACTATTGTAGCTGCATTCCAGGCTATTCTTCTCTTTATAAAAATAAATCAATTTGTGATCAAGATATTAATGAATGTACATTAGAAATACATAGTTGTACAGACTTTGAGGTTTGTGAAAACACAGTAGGATCATTTAATTGTCCCTGCAAAATTGGCTATGAAAGAAGTTTAGCAGAATGTATAGATATTAATGAGTGTGAAAGAGATTTGGACTTTTGTGGAATTAACAGTGAATGTTCAAATATGAATGGGTCATTTTATTGCAATTGCACTTCAGGTTATTCATCACGTCTTACCAACAATTCAATTTGTGATCAAGATATTAATGAATGTGCATTGGAAATACATAGTTGTACAGAGCTTGAGGTTTGTGAAAATACAGTTGGCTCATTTAATTGCCCTTGCAAAACTGGATATGAAAGAAGTTTAGCAGAATGTATAGATATTAATGAGTGTGAAAGAGATTTGGACTTCTGTGGAATTAACAGTGAGTGCTCTAATAGCAATGGATCATTTTATTGCAATTGCAGTGAGTGCTCCAATAGCAATGGATCATTTTATTGCAATTGCACTCCTGGTTATTCATCACTCCTTATCAACAGTTCAATTTGTAATCAAGACATTGATGAATGCAGCATTGGAAATCATGCATGTTCTTCTTTAGAACAATGTTTAAATAGTAATGGATCATATACATGCAATTGCATTGAAGGTTACTATAGAAATGATAGCATTTGCAGTGATATTGATGAATGCAATTCTGCCTTGAATAATTGCAGAACAAATAGTATTTGCTTTAATACCCCAGGTTCATTTAATTGTAAATGTATTGAGGGTTACATTCCTCTTGTCAATGACAATGCAGAGTGTGAATTATCAGCTTAATCAACTTGAACTGCAGAATATACTATTACATAGTTATTTTGATTGCATGGATATATTATAATGACCAATTTTCATTTTTGGATATTCAGAACTGCTCTTGAATTTGATAAATATATTTTTTCAAATATTGACCTGAAAAATGCATTTAGCCATGTGTAAATATTCACAAAGAGATCAATTTAAAGCTAACCTAATCACTAATATTTCTTTATAATTAAATTTTTGAACTTTTAATGCAAAAATTTAAAATTGTGATATTTATGCAATCTATCCCATAAAAAAGTTTATAAAAAAACTTAGTTTCCGGAATTTTTGTTTAGTTGGTGTGTTATTTGAAATTTTCTTGGTCAAGAACTTTACAGCATTTATTGAATCCTATTTTTTTACTATTTAAATAAGTTATTTTTATTTCAAAAACGTAAATAATTATATAAGCCATGACATAAACACTGGTAATTATACAAAACCATTATCTCACCAAAGTACCTAAACTTGATGCAAATGAGGAAATCATTGTAAAGAATGCTGATAATTAATGATTTGCTAACACCAAACACCTGTAAAAAATGACTGAACATCAATGAGAATAAAAATAATGAGAAAAAACACATTCAAAAAAAGTCAGTGAGAGTTTGCAGTTCAAAGTAAATCTTTATTGCATTTCCAAAAGAAAAGTTCAGTAGTCAGAAAATCTCGTGGTTGGGAATATTTTCAATTTTAAAATTTTTCAATTGTTTTGAAAAAATGCAATTGAAAATATGATATTACATTCGATTATCCCACTTTGAAACAATACCTATGCCAAAATTTAGTGATGTTCAATGAACGTTCTACATTGATGGTCATTAACTTCATGGTCCAACTTGAAAAATGTGCAAATGAATGAGAGTGACAAACGGGTAATTATAAGGTGTTTAGCCTCATATTATACGGAAAACTATTGACATTTGATAATATCAAAATATTTGGAAACTAAAATATTTTCTTTTACTCGAAAAAGTAATCATTTACAACTTTTGCAATAAAAAATATATTAAAGTATCATTTTTACAATATGAGTATCACAGAATTTTTTTCATAGGCATAGATAAAAACATGAATATTTACATAATGAGAACATATGCATACTACTGATAATCAATTAACTACACTAAAGTTTACAATTATATCAAGTGATTGTCGACAAGATTCTCTATGATGAACTTATCTTAAACAAAGGTTTGTGCATTAACATCAAAAGTTTGCTTAATCTGTCTGAATAGCTTTTGAACTTATGACAAAATTAGACAAAAACAAACTAGTTTTTGCGATTATAAACTATTTTTATATTTTGTAATCAAATCAAGGCTAAGTGCAAATCTTTCTTGCCCAAACAAACAAATTTCAAATTGCCCAGATTTTTTTGAAAAACTCTCCAACAAATTAACATAGACAAGGTTGAGTATCAAGTTTGGCTATATTTCACGAGTCTAGATTTCGTTTCGAATAACCTCGTCGCTAGGCAAAGAGGCAATCGAAATTTTCAACAGTGTATAAAATTCACAAGCAGAGGTATCAAAATCGCAACTATAATGTGCGCAATTTGGCAAACTATGTTTGACGTATATAATCTGAAGCCTTCACAACCAAGTAACTTTTATCAGTGAAACTTTCTAAGCATTTTTGATACAATGTGAATATATCTGATGCTATAGTTATTGTACTGAAATTTGTTAAAGATTTTGCAGTACTTGACATCGAATTTTATATCGTTTTATGGAATAATTATGAGGCTTACAAATTATTACTAAAATTAAATATTCCTATTTTCACTTGAAGTACTTTTCTCCAAAATTCTTAATTTTGTTGTAAAATTATATCATGATAAATTTTGAAAAATGATGTACAGTGTACGGTGTACGTATACAATAATTCGTCAATAATAGCCTATGTAGGTACACTGTAAACTGTGATTCGTTGCGTTAACAATTTTCAAATATTTTCACTCAAGCCTGTTAAGAACTTAAAACACAAATATAAGTAAATGGTAAAAATTTGTACAAAGCATTATTAAGGTGCTTGAAGCACCTGAACTTCTATTTTTCAATAAAACATTTGAATTTATTCAAATTCACCCTAAACCTAATTTTCAGACAATAAGCGTGTTATTTTGTGTTTTGTAGACGCAAAACCGAACTTCAATGAAGCCGCGCGCAAAAGTCTCTGAGACGGCAGTGCCTCGAAACAGAAACCAGCGAATTCGAGAAAAGGCACACCTTAGTGGATCTACAATGGCGCGTGGTTTTAGAACTTAAATTAAAATGAACATAATCTTCTATCTTTTGGTGTTTTCAGATTATTAGATATCTCTGCTACTTTGTGAGCTATAAGCCGTTAATTTTTTTGAGGAAACCGTTAAAGTTTGTAAAAAAGGTGTGGATTATTTGAGTTAACCAGCAATTTGACAAATTTCAAAATTATTTTGGAAAAAATTTGCATTTAACTTCTTGCAATCAATAAAACAAAGTTAAAAATAAAATGATTAAATAGGTTTGCATATAAAACGTACTTGAACTACTTAAATACTTGTAAGAGCATAGATGGATATGGGACGGGTCTAGACCATACTTGAGGCGATGTATTGAGAAAATGATTCCAAAATTTGTCAAAATTCAAGAATAGTTTACTGTTATTCAGAAGTTTGTGCAAATTAACACAAATGCAATGAATGCGATACAATTTATAAACTATTTGTTGAAAAATATATTTACACTTTATTATAGGTTTCTAAATTTGGTCTAGCAAACTAAAAATTTAAAAAATGTTGCAAGTATGCTCAGCAATAATACATAAATTTAAATATGCTGGTGCGAGTTTGAGCCGATGAAATGTTCAGCTAATGTACATTAGAAAGAAAGGGACATCGGATACCCAGTCGGGTACAAGCACTCAATTTCAAAAAATCTAAGATGTTAAGTAATACCAATTAACGACTATGTTCATCCTATCATGAAATGATGCAAGACATGAGTATTGCGAATCAAATACCTACGTTTCGGAACGGGTCGCGTTCGGGTAGAAAATTGTCGGGTACTGTTCGATTCGTTAACATTATATCTGGTCGGGTTCGGGTCCATTTTAAGGTCATATTGTCATTCCCTGATGTACATGTTTGGTGAACGTACATGCATACCCCCATATACTACCATTTGCTACGTCACTGGATAAGTTATCTTTGTAATGTCGCCATTCAATTTCATGCCCTCGAATTCACAACTAATGAGGACACCGAATCAAATACTCGAATTGATGTTTTCAAAAATTCTCGATCTGTGTTTGTGAAAATATTCATCTTTATCGATTACATCATTTGCTTGCATTTTCTTAGTATTAAGTTGATATCAATTTCTGGAAGAAATAAAAAATGTTTACTTCAATATCTTCAGTAGAATAATGTTTTAGCCCACATTTGTTCGTAGGGACAAAGATTTCATTTGCAGTTATTTAAATTGATTGAGATAAGGTTACAATGTGAAAATTTATTACTTTACTTGCCTTATGCAAAATTTCTTGGTAAAATAGTTCATATCCACAGAATAAAAAACAAATATCCTATTAGGTTTCTTTGGGGACAAAACTGTCCCAAACTACTAAAGCATATCAGAATTGTCAACGAGCCGACATTTCCAAGCTCGGCTCGGCTCATTTAAATTTTGTGTAAGTTCGACTCGGCTCGGCTCGCCACATAATATCTTTGAAGAAGGCTCGTTTTAGCTCGGTATTTTTTTAAAAATATTGTGCTCAAAGAATTTTTTACATAGCTCTTCCTATTATTTAATAAACATTTCTTAAATAAGATTATAGGAAACATATACTGACTGCAAAAAATAAGAAAAATCTCCATAATCAAATTAACAAGCAGAACTATAAACTTGCTTTGCCTAAAATAGCCTCATTTTGGGCTCGTTTTATATCAAATACTGTGCTCAAGCTTGGCTCGGCTCGGCTCGTTGATCATTCTGCAGCATATCTACAGTGCAGCCCTCATATAATATAAAATTTGTGCGTTACTAAGCAGATTGAGTTATGCAACTAGCCTGCTTGATGAAAATGACAGTGATGGTAGGAAAATAATACAATATTTCAATTGCTGATGAAATCCATGTTAGATATTTACATCGCCATCGGTTTGCTTTTTTGAATAGGAAAACATGCATTAGTCTACAAACTATAGTCTTGTTGCCGATATTACACAAATGTAGCAGATTGTGCTTAAAATGTAAGGCATATTACAAAAATGTTCTATGGCATGTGTTGTCTGTCAGGTCTTTATTTGTAAAGAACACTCCCAAAAACATTCCGCATTTTTTCATCTCATTAAAAATTTGGTTTATGCACAAGCACAATATAATATACGGTGCGTGACACGAACTATGAATAGTTAATACTAGCAAATTTTATATGTTATCTTAAATTTAGTTGTTGGAATAGTTATCGAATTAATTTTGTCACAATAAAACAAATTTTGCTTACCAATTACACATACACACTGCAGAAAAGTCATTAAAAGTATCCAAAAGTGCGATTATGAGAAAGGACACGGAATGGGAACATGCTTGTAGTATTTTGTACCGTTCAACTAATCGAATTTCTATTTTTTACATTGACAATCAAATATAAATTCCCTGTCTTTAACTAATACTTGTACAGCCATGTGAACCATTTAGAGGTGCACTTCATGTAGGAAAACCATATATAGTTCAAGTTATGCAGCTTGGAAACATTTTCCAATTGGACAACTTCGTACATATTATGGATTGGCAAACCAATAATTTTTCAAGCTTCATGTTACTCAAGTTCTTGATTGGCCATCAAGTTGTCTCCCGACCTCATTTTAGTTTAATGGGCATAATGTTCATGACATTTATAAATGATGTTTTTTTCAGTTGTTGGCATTCCTTTTTTTGATGGAAATTCACTATTTTAGACATTTTTACGCAGTACTCTCTATGGTATAATTGGCTCACAAACTGTGTTTTACTGAAGCATAACCAACAAAATTTACTAGACATTCCAATAATTAGTTATTATTTTAAATTTAATAAGCTGTTACTTATTTGTGTCTCACACTGTATTGGCATTAAAATTTAAAATTTTGTGTGATATTATGCATGTATATTAAGATGAGCTTTTCAATAAATTCACCAAAACTAAATAGAATATTCCTGTATCTTTTAAAAAAATTCACATTTTTTATCTTCACTTTTTTACTTAAATGGAACATTGAAAATACAATGCAATTATTACCAATCATTAAATTAACTCTGCTAATGTATACTATATAGGCCAACCTAAAAATGCCTTTGATATTCCGTAAAAATGCACTGTATTTCTGCCAATTATTCTGATTTCTGATGTTTACCTGCCTTGTACTATTACAATCAATATTTTGCAAAATGTATTATTTAATTACTATATTAATGTAAAATAATCTACTGTAAATACCAGCATTACAATATGCACAAATGTAAGCTTCTATGTTTTCTGCTGAAAGTTTCTGTCTTTTGTGAGCACCTTCTTGAATTTACTAAGTGGCTGCTCTACTGCAGATGTTGACCACACACATTTGCGAATGGTAAGTGAGTGCAGGTGCACGTTCAGAATTGCTTGTCAGAAATATATTAGTGCCAGTAATTTTGGTTCTTCGTAAATTTTAGTATATCAGAATTAGGGCATCTGAATTGCACTTATTCATGTGATAATCAACGCGCTCAAACTTATCCAACTGTGTTGGGAGTAGGATATTGCAATTTCTAACCGAGTAACTCAGTCTGTATATTGTGATGAGGTAGAATTGACAGCCCACTTTAAAAAAATTCATTACATCGCATTTTATTCTTCATTGCTGCAGGCATGTCTCTTGCAATGATGTTGTCAATAAATTGATGAGTCAAAAACTCTCTCAGCGGAATTGTGAAATATTTGAACGTTGTGGAGTCTTAGCTTAGTCATAGGTTCTTTAGGATTGATTTAGTCTTAATCAAGTATGGCCCGTCGATCGATGCAAAATGTAAAACTTTCTCTCATGAAATGTCAAGTTTTTATATTAAACTACTGCAAACTTCAACGCATCAATAGCTCTGCACAACACTGACCAAGGTTCACATGTAGTAGGGCTAAATGAGAACATATAGGAAACGTTGATTATTTATAGTTTCATAACACATAGTTGAAAAATGCTGATTTTCTATTCTTCTCTTATATTTACCTTGAATTGAGGATTGGGTATTAAATTCTTACACAGATCTCCATTTTGTTTCAATTAGGTAATCAATGCCTCTGTTTTCAAGAGTTTCTTCGATGCGTGTGTTTAATATTGAATAAAGAATATCCGGCTCGTAGAAAATCAGAAACAAGCTCTTGCGATTAATCAGTTTGTGAAGTTCAATGCTACTAAGTCTCATAGTCTCATGATATGTGCAACCTTCCATCCCCCAAAATATTGAAAATGCTTGACTTCCAGTTTGATTATATATTGTCATGAGTTCCACATCAATTCCGTGTTGAATATCGCAAATGCTCGACTCTTTTTATTTCGGGGATTAAAGTCACAGGGTTTCAGTGAAGCTGAACTGGAATCACTGAATAAAGTGTCTCATTTTATGCATGATTTTATATTGTAGCACATAAGCGGCTCGTGCGGGTAAGCAAGGCAAGCAGTGCTTGCCCAGTAATTTTTTAATAAAAGAATTTCATTCTTAATTGCATGAATTTATATCTATACAAATGTACAAATCGTAAATTAGTAGTTTTGCTTTAACACAACATTCAAGCATCAAGAAATAAATGAATTGAATTAGGAAATAATTCATTACGATTTGCTTTAAAAATAATTGAATGAATGCGCCACAACAAGGAAATGTCTTAATGCTGTACCTACGCTCGCTCAAACAATTAAATTAGATCCATTTTTTAACACATCGCGCGACGATTTAGCTAGCAAAGCAAGCACTCCGCTTATTGCTTCACATTGAAATATTTCCGTTGTAAGGAAACATTACAAAGCACATCACATCGCTAATTATCTCGGTGGTTAGACCTGCGATTTTATCAAAATGTGACAGATCACGTGTGACCAACCACATAGTTTAACCATAGCCTAAAGAACCACGCGATATATTTTAAATTAATACAATAACCCAAAAGTAAACATGATATTTTTTATTTAAATCAATCAGAAAACATTTTAAATTCAAGAAGTACCAGAAACAGAAATATATTTGAGTGAGGCTCCTATCTGGTACATAGGTTTTTCGCATTTTTACCTCACGGATTCCTTGTACAATATTCGTTCCTTTACAGAATTTAGAAAATTTATTACAATTGTGAATCAAAGACGAGTTTTTTCTACGATTGTGCTACCAATTCATTCAAAAAAATCAAAAATAACGTCGATATTTTAAGGTGAAATATACAGTACTGGCCAAAAGTTTGGGAACACTTTCCAAATTTAGAAATTTTTGTATTTTACACTAAAAAACGCAATGTAGAAACAATATAATAACACAATGTAGAAACACTATTATAACAAAATGTAGAAAGTAAATAGTTAATTCAGAAAAACTCNGATCACTCCCGTCATTGCGTAAAATTTTGACTGATATAGCCAAGTGTATACTTTGCAAATCAATGTATTCATTTTGTTCTGAACCAAAATTAAATTCAATCATTGGACCATTAAACCCTGATATTGGGAAATATTTTTGTGTGCTACCACCATTGAAGTTTACCAAAACTTTATCTCGTTCAAAAATGTCCAAACACGAATGTGTGAAGGTTCTCATGACTGTACTTGAAATAATAAATATTCCCAATGACCTTGTGTATTTATACTAAGTTTTTAAAGATATCAGTTTTTTTGATTCTAGGCATTTTTTGTTTCAAACTATCACGTTTACTTTGTGCATTGACTAAAAATTGTTTAACACCACGCTGCGTTTTGATAGTTTTTGTTATTCTATCAGATGTAGATATTCCATTACTATTTTGACTAATTTCTTTACGTTGTTTCTTAGATTGCTTGTTTACTGTGTTTTTTGTAACTTGACATTGATTCGACCAGCTTGCCACAATAATCATCAGTAATCTCTGTGCACCATACCACTTTAATTTTCTCCTTCAGATCGTCGAGTGATGTGCATTGGCGCTTCCTCAGACAGTTTTTGATGTGATGCCAGCAATTTTCTATGGGGTTGAGGTCTGGGGAATTTCCGGCCAGTTCTCAAGCAGCCGAAAGTCTTGTGATGCAATCCACTGTTTCACAACTTTGGCGCTGTTGTGTTCCGCAAAGCTGCATAAACATGGGAACTTTCTCCTGAATTATTTTGAGGTAGGCATTGGCTACCGCACCTAGATTTGCTTTGACTTCAGAAGATGAAGAGAATGGTTGATTGACGACGTAACGGTGAATGGGACGGTCAGTCTGAGGGGTTTTCGCTTTTGGTCTTCCAGACCACTTGCGAGGGGAAAAATTTTACAGTTGCTGATAGCAAGTAACACTACTGGATACCGAAGATACTGACACGCCCATTTAACCAGCTATAGCACGATAATTGTACCCTCCTCGTAAAAGATATGAATTTGAGCACGCGCTTGTTGGTGAAGTTTCACTACCACGGACCATATTTCAAACTATAATGTTTGTGCTTTTTCAGTGCAAATGTACTGTGTGTAAATCTAAAGTTGTGTAAATTTGATTGGCTAAATGAATCTGTTGTAAATTCTAAGAAAAAATTGGGAATTCCAGGAATTTTATGAAGTTTCCAGGAAATAGCATAAAACACGCTTTAGACAAGTTAATGTTCCCAAACTTTTGGCCAGTACTGTATATGGAAATAATTTTTAAAAAACTTTGAATAATTTAAATGTGAGTTTCATCAGCTGCCACTTCTACTCTAAGTTTCTCAATCTTGGAAAACTTTGTAATTTATCTCAAGTTTTCTATCAACATGCCTTTAATTGTAAAAATCAAGAAAATTCTTATTCAATATTTTGACTAATTTATAGACTGCATTACCGAATATTTTTAAATATTTGAATTAATGCAAACTATTGGATTTTGATAACCGACTTGGAGAACGATTATTTTCTGTTCAAAGATATTTTAAACAAAATACAATAATAACTGATTAGAGGAAAAAAAACTAGAAATCGTTAGAAATTTTTTCTTGATAATGATTTATTAAGAGAACTATAGGGCTAATCTTATTTCTATAATAATATTACAGATAAATTTCTGAGAAAACTCGCCTCTGGGATTTCATGTATAAATAAATTTTTCATTGTGTTTACTTACACTATTTTGGTTACACAAAAAATAATTGCTTCCTAACTTTTGCATGCACCAGCCGCCATGATTGTAGCACTGGATGGGCAAGCTGTTGAAAACTTTTCTTTAGAAGATTGACTCATTACAAAAACGTGCGCCAAACATCGTACCAGATTACCCAAAGCCACTAATGACTGCAGTGTATTGCTATCGGTATTCCCAAACCGCATCCTCCATTGCTACGTATTTTAAATGACAGCTTTATCAGATTCTAATTTCTGATTTAGAATTAAATTTATTCATATTCTTATTATTTGATCATATCAATAAACATTGTTTGTGGACGTTAGTCCTTCAATGAACAGCAACATGTATTTCATTAAAAAAAGAGTTTTAACACCGAATTTAAAGTATACAGCATTTCTACTTCCAAATTCCTTGGGAAACGGGATAGACTATAGCGCAAGTAAAAAATTGGCCACTTTTCAAAAGTTGAGGATTTTATCTAAAGTTACTAGATGGCACTGGTAAAATTAATAGTTCAAAATATTGCCAAATACTCTAGGAATTTTTACCATGCGTAAGCCTGCTTATATCCAGATTCATGAATATTAGAAAAAAATGAAGCAACGCATCATACCTTAAAATCGACAAAAGAACATTTTGCCAATTATAATATTTAAGTTATGCAATGGCCAACGAATTCACCAGATCTAGTACCCATAGAGAACGTGTGACAGATTCTGAAATCCCAAAAACTGTAAAAAATAGAGTTACATTCTTGAATCGCAACACCAAATATCTCAAGAAGTTAGAATCCGTTTAATGGTTTCAGTTTCAAGACATTTGTCTGCGTGTCACGCTTTGCATGGCAAACTTGTCGAATAAATTGTCACCAGGTTACAAGCTGAGACAATTATATTTTCAATACATTTTATAAGCCTCTATTTGTCTTTCGTTTGTTATCAAAAATGTATTTATAATGAGGCCACTTTTTTAGCTATATTTTAAGAAGCCATCAATCACAATTTAGAATAATGACACTTCGTGAGATGTGACAAAAACGTGAATGGTTTGATAACCAATATTTCTCCCTAAGCGTTCGAATTATGTATCCTCCTAAACATTTGATAGTTATAATAAAGCTCTGATTGGTACAATTAAGGTCAATTATGAATTTTCTACCCCTTCCCATTTGAAAAATTACCTCCCTTTTAAATTCTGCATTAGTATCATATACTCTTCTAAAATTCAGTTTAGGCTTTCAATTCCAGTGTATAGATTTTATTAAGAGTTTCTTTGATTTATCGAACTGAAAAATTGTAGAAATTTATCGGTAGGTATCATGAAATCGGTCTAAAAGGGGCCAAATTGGCATTAATTTAAAAGGGTAAGGCACAGGGTTCAGTTTTCTGTCCATATACATCTCTTTCCGGTGCAACCACTTGGTTTAGGCACAATAGGCTGGGATGTGAATAGGGCAAAAATTACTTCCCACTACCAGCTTTAAGACATTCTCAAAAATGTATAGATTGATTTCTAGATGCGTTGTAATCACCATGTTGATTGTTGGCTCTCATTATGTGCCTACACGATTGAAAATAGCTTGAAAAAAACTAATATTAGTATTGAAATGTTTTTAATCATAAAAAATATTTAACATTACAGTGCACTGCTATTACAATGTATTGCCTGCAGGCCCGTAGCCAATACTATCACCTAAGGGGTCGAAACGCATTCAAAAGAGGCTGATGGGATTTCGACTTTCCTTAACCCTTAGAGCGTCTCTTAATTTATCAAAATGCGTCTATAGCCAATGATGGAAACTTCATTGGTAAGTAACTATTTGATAACAAAATTTTTTTTAATTGCGTTTGTTTTAAAAAAGGTTCTATTTTTACTTCGGATATCTTACAAAGATGGAAAAATATAAGTGCGTAATAATTACGGCATGTGCGCTCAGACAAAAACTAGGCGCTGTGAGGGTTAAAATTTAGTTTCAAATTTTACTAAAACTACACTATTTTAATTTTATGTTGCATGCATGGGAATACGGAGGATTTTCTGACTAGGATATCTATAGTACTGACCAAGTGGGTGTCCAAAGCGAACATTTTTTTTTAAATATAAAAAATGGACCTTAGAAATGTCTTTCGCATTTTTGGGAGGAAATCTACAACAATATTAAATTGTAAAATTTTACGTGCTGATCTGGCTTTTAGCTTTATTGTCTAGGAGTTGGATGAGATTCCAAGGGAATTCGTCCCCCTAACCCATGTGGCTACGGCCCTATTTTGAACATTTAACTACATTTACAACTCTGGCTAGGAACATTAGCTTCTTGACAGTTTCTAGAGTTCATTGTATCGAAATACAAATTTCTTCCCGGGAACTCTTGCTCACGGTAATCTGCAAACGAAAATATATCTAAAAGAGTTTTTCTAAAATCATAGACAGTATATAACTTTTGCTGATTCAATTCTGCTTGTGGTGGAATATGGTGATGAGCTGGTCTTATGATAGTCAGGAATGGAATATGATAGTTATTGTCAAATGGTAGTAGATGCGGATGATCTCCATGAATTACAAATGTTGTATTTACTGTAAAGTCTTCTAAATCTTTTAATATATTATGTATAGAATCATCAATGCTTTGCAAATTAGCACCGAGATTGTCATGTAAATCTTGTAAATCGATGTTCATAAATTTTGGCTTATCATAATACATTTGAAAGAAACTTATTGCATAATCACCTGCGAGCTCAGAAGTTTGCCTACCATACATGCAATGCTTTCCACTTGCCCAAGGCCCAAAATCATATGTTAAGGGGATCTTCTCATTAATAAAGTTTTTATCGCAAAAAAGCATTTGATGATGATGGACGTCAACGAAATAAGATCTTGGGACTGATGCAAGCCATGTGGATTCAATATTTGAAGGCCCCCAAAATCCCATTTCACAGCTTGAACTAACATAACCAGTGACGTAACCTGCTTTTTTAAACAGTTCAGGAAATGTTGGTTTTGAAAATGTTTCTTGATCATTAAGATATTCAGGACTGTATCCAGTAAAAAACGGGCTCCTATTGGATTTAGTGCGCCCTGGAAAATCATGAAAACGCATGTATGTATGATAGTTTAATTTCAATTCCCTTTTCCAACTTTGTAAAAGCCTAATAGTTTTAATCAAATATCTTTCAGCAAATGGACGTGCCAGACTATCAAGAAATATTATAAATAGATTTTCCTTACCAGTCTTCCCATTTTCTAGAGCAATATCGGCTCTTCTGACTGTTTTAATAAAGACTTTTGGAATAGATTCCATTCGCGAAATCACTAATTCATGATTTTGTATTTGTGATGGATCACCATTTAAGTTAATAAGGTTTTCACGCACTGACCGTATGACGTTAGAAACTGAAGCACTGTACCTTCCATGCATACCCCAGAGTGTTACGTTAGGATATGCTACTATATTAGGTTTGCCCGGTATGTTGTCCATCCAAGACACATCATATGTATTTTTACAAGTAAAAAGAGTAGGATGCGACTCAAGCATCTTCACCACAACTTGATGAACTCGCAAATGTGTTAAACACATATGCACATGACAGTATTCTTTTGAACTGTTATATTTAACAGATTCTAATGGCGGCTGCTCAGACTTAAAATAGAATACTGTTATAAAGAGAAAGGAGAAAACAACTACATATTTGATTGTTTGAGTACGCAATGCAATATAAATAAAACAAGTTAAGAAGAGAAGAACTGGTAACAGAAAACGTAGACCAGCCACATTGTAGTGCAAATGGTTATTGGGAACGGCATCCATTAGCTCTGAGCCAATAGCATATTCAACGCATATGATAACATTAATCAACCCAATAACATAGAATGTATATGATGATCGATATCTTTTGGATTCCAGATAGAAAGGTGGTAATTTCAATAAGGCATCACAAAGTCGAAATGCAAAACAGTAACAGAAAATAATAAGGTATGACATTATGGTAATGATTTCAGCGACCACTAATTTCCAAACTTCATTTTCAACCCATTCTATCCATTCATTCGGTGTGATGTTTGCAGGTTCGCAAGCATATTCATAGGTGACAATTGCAAGAAATGTCAGGAAAAGAAGTACAACATCATAAGTCTTCGCTCGCATCCTCTAAAAGAAGCAAGTTATATAGCAAAGTGCAAGTACAAGGCAAAAATAAGTAAATACATAAACATTATTTAATGAAGTATTTGCAAGAATCAATTTGAGGTTTGAGATTTCCTTGGAATGTGCCCAATCAGCCTTAAACTATCAAACGTTCTTGTTGAAAGCCTTATGACAGTCCGGTCATTAACATAGTCCATGAAATAGTGAATTATGTGTCATAAAACTTAATTTTTGTAACATACAGGGTGTCTAGAAAGTTTGGCCACAATAACATTTCATAATTTTGCCAATATCTAAATAAGTAAACTTCTTTCCGGATAGAGTACATTAAATTTTTAAATTAAGCCTCCATAGCCACTGAGAACTATAAGGTTAAATCTTTTTTAAAGCATGGATGCAAAAAATATGAATAATTTTAAAGCCTACATTGAAAATTTGTTAATTTTCCTGTGCCCAAACTTTATGGACACCCTGTATATTATAACTCACGTGAAATGATAATTTGCCGGTATATAAGCGGAAGGGAAAACACATTAAATCGCAATGAAAATTGGTTTAAAAATGTAAGTTTGAAAAAACAGTTGAAGGTAAGGCGTGAGATGGGACTTGGCAAGGGCGTTCGTGACTGAGAGACATTTAACAATCATTATGCAATTTTTATTCATTAATGATGTGAATATTTTTTGAAAAATTACTATTTACTGGTATTAGCATAGCTATTGGGCGCACAGCATTTTTTCATTAACCATTTCTTATAAGTTACCACAGCTATGCAAGATATTCGCCTTTTACAAAGCATGTTAATAAAACTAGCTTTTCATTCAGAAGTAAATCCTTAAAAGGACAATTCGACGCTTGGGAATGTAAACTGCTCAATACCATTTAGCAACCATATACAATCTAGTGTCTCATAGTTATAACCAGGGATGCGATTAAGTTGCAAACGCAATAACGCAATTGCGGATGCAATTTTGAGCCAATCACAGTGCGAAACGCAATTTTACACTCAATTTTAGGAATATTTACATAATTCCCAACACATATTATAGCCACTTTGTAGTCAACCTTGTTTTAACACATATTACATTGCAAAAATTGTTAGCCCTATACATTATTTATTATTTCTACATTACATTATTATTTAAAATTAATAAATTATTTGAAACTAACGGTAAACTTATTTCAGTGCCTGATGCAATGGGGAAAGTAAAAGGTCCCGAAAAATTATATATAAAGACTTTACCGGGAGGCGACGCAGTCTGGGACTTCAATAAGCAAAAGAATACAGTCTTTTGTAAGGTGTGCACTGTGGGCATAAATTACAACGTTGAGAACCTCTAGTTTCGCCTAGAAAGCCATTAAAATTCTGGAAAACACGCAAGAAACGTGACAGCTTCGACATCTTGTCAGCAGCTTTTCTCATCAACGCCCCAAGAAAACAAGTTCGAGCGGGATTTGACTTCTGCATTACTTCGGTCTGGCATACCGCTTTTAGTTGTGGAAAAAGCACATTTTAAATCATTCATGGAAAAACTATACAGCGAAATTATGGTAAGAATAACGAAAAAATTTGCTAAGGAGGATTTTTCAATAATTGTTGACGAAGCAAGAGATGCATTTTTAAGATCTCTCGTTGGAGTGTTACTTCAGTCTCTTGTGGCAGCGGAAAAACCCGTGTTAGTTGAATTAGTGGAATTTGAGAGAAAGAAACCACCGAACTATAGTACAACTGGTTTCACGGGTTGTTCATCAAATGTGCAAAGACGGCGATTTTTCTAGATTCAAACTTTTCATCAGCGATGCGGCAAGTTCATGATAAAAGCAGGGTCAGTTCTGAAAGAAACGTTTGAAATTTTGCATATTACTTGCGTCGCCCATGCAATTCATAAACTTGCCCAATATGTACGTAATCGAAACACTGTTTTGGAACAGTTTATATCACTCATGAAAAAGGGTCTGCTGAAAAGCAATAGTCGCAGAAAACTGTACAAGAAAAAATCGGGGTTACCGCTACCACCAAAGCCAGTCGTCACAAGGTGGGGGACATGGATTACTGCAGCAAAATTCTACTGTGAAAACTTCAAAAAAATTAAGGATTTCATGCACGAGATTGAAAACGACGATACAGATGCTGTATTAAAGTGCAAGAACCTTATTGTGTCAAAGGAAGATGAGCTAGGGGCAGAATTGTTATTTGTCAGCAGCCATTTTGGGAACTTGCCTGAAGTTATCGAATCATTACAAAAACGACAGCCTTTAGCAAACGCGCGACAATTTTCCAAGAATTCAGAAGTGGTTTGTTGATCGAACCCTACAAGTCAAGGTTTGACATGATTTTGGAAAAAAATCCTGATTTAAACCAACTTCTCACAATTGCAGATGTGGTAAACGGACACATATTTTCGTTAAATGAAACATCATCTGAGGATTCCATGAAATTATTGAATTCCCCAATTGTTAGCGCGGATATAGAATGAGTTTTCTCGTCATTGGGACATCTTCTCGACCAACAGAGGACAAGATTGACAGTGGAACATAAAAAATGTCATCTGATAGTCTCTTGGAATGATCATTTGTAACAGATTTTGTGTTATTTTCATGGTATTTCAGTTAATAAACTTGTTTTCTGAAACGCAATTTTTACATCAATTTTTTGGTGATTTTTGACGCAATTTTTTGCGCAATTTTGACAGTTTTTGACGCAATACAATCGCATCCCTAGTTATAAAACAACAGTAAACAATCAACGTCTCTTAGGCCCTCTTCACAACAATACAGGGAGCGCGTGATGCGGGGCGATATTTGTAGCGTCCGTAGGTGAATTCATAACAGCACCGTGACAGCTAATTGGTTTTAGCCCTCCACCCATCACGCTATTGAAGTAATAAATGAATTAATCAATAACGCAAAAGTACTGTAATATATTGATTGGTAAACGTAATACTAATTAATATTGCACGCTTCTTTACTTATTACATTTAGTTCTTATTTTTCGGAGTGTAAAACTTTATTGAAGCAAAGTGTGTATGTATTGAATATACTAAATTATATATTTATATATTTCTGTTCATTATTTTGTCATTTTATAGTGGTATGTTACTCATTACAAAGAAACTGTACTACATTAGCGACGCTTTACGTTTGTAGTGTGCTACACCCAACTCTTGATAGCATTTGAATAAAAAATGCGAAATGTAGCATGCCAATCACTTGGGAGTTTATTCAGTAAAAATAACCAACACTTGCAAATTTGTGTATATACCATAATAGCATTCACAATATAAAGTACTATATCCTGATAATCATCCATGTTTAATGACAAAAAAATGAATGGTATTAATTTACTTTGTGTTAGCCAATCAGAACGCTCCAAGCTCTTTTGAAATCGATGTAACACGGGTGGCAATTTTTGTTATGAAGGCAAGCGTTTTCGAGGAGTATCGATGTCAATTATTCTGTAGCGTGCTCACCGTGTTGTTGTGAAGACGGCCTTACATGATTTTATTTGACCTACTAAATGTATCTTTGGTTAGTGTATGCAGCAGATTTATTGTGAACGTTACTATAAAATCTTGACATTTCATTGGAACAATTTTTTACATTTTGCATCGGATGGTTCGCCATACATGATTATATCCAAACTAACGCACCACAACGTTCACTTAATTCACAATTGCGCTGAAAGGGTTCTTGCCTTATATCATCATTGGAAGAGTCAAGTCTCCAAAAATGTTTAAAGAAATGCGTTTTAAAAAATTTTTTGGTAGTGGGCTGTGAATTCCACCTCATCATAATATTACTTGTTGGGAACTTGGTTGGGAGTTGCAATGTCAAATGTCAAAGTCAAATTTACGAAGATACCATGATAAATGAAATTTAAATGAATAACCGTTGGCTATGAAGTTGGAAGCACTTTCTAAAGAAGGTATTAGAATGCACTTAGATTCTTCACTTAAAAACTTAAACCTTAAAATATTTGATTTGTTCCAGAAACAACCAATTGAATTGTGAATAAAGTAAAACGTTGTTGAATCTCTAATGATCCATCGAGCTGAAAAGCGTTATACTGTTTTCATTGATGAAACCAATTATAATATGCACAATTTTAGATCTCAAGACAAGTCTGTAATATTCATATTTATCAATAGCAAACAAAAAGCAACAGTCATGTATTGTTTGGCAATTGACTATTAAAAAGCTGCAACTCTTGTCATGTTTAATGGCAAATAAATAAATAAAGTAGTAGCTTGACTTTATGGAAATTGCGGTAACAGTTGAACGTATTGTTCGATACTGAATTTATGAGGAAGCTATTCATAGGCCTCCGTGACGAGAAGATTCTCTCACTAGAAGCTGAAGTTTCTGTTAATACAATAGTTAGCAGCAATAACAAATCTGGAAAAACATCTTAGTAGTAGTAGTAGTAGTAGTAGTAGTAGTAGTAGTAGTAGTAGTAGTAGTAGTAGTAGTT
>CABFPE010000126.1:503330-523147 GCA_900660155.1 Hofstenia miamia | reverse complement strand
ATATATATATATATAGTCATACCGATACCGCGGCATTTTGAGTGATACCGAGCTGAACCGATTACCAAAATTTTCATTCCACCGGTCCCTACTTGATACAGGCAATATTTTGATTTTTACCAAATTGTATGGGTCTGCACAATTGCTTATCTCATTGTTCGACATTTAGTGTGTAGCACAGATAATGTACTGTCCATAAATATCTCCTGATTTATCTCCAATGCAAATGTTCCCGTACCATCCGCCTCAATACATTTAAATTATATCAACAATCACTAGTGTTTGCACTTTGGTAATCCCGTAACACTGTCATCATTAGTGAACGAATTATCAAAATATTAAGTCTGAAAAATTCACACGTATATTATGGGGAAAGTACATTATATGGTGACTATTGATGATGGTTCCATACAACCAGCAGCTGCATCAGTCAACAAAGGAAGCTTGGTAACAACTTATGGAGATTTCTGTTTCTTTTTCCTTTAATTTTTTAATTTTTACCAGGGGTTAAATGAAAATTTGTATTTTGCAGAAAGTAACATATATTTATTGGCAATTGCAATTGGTTTATCGTAAGTACGATTTATAGCCTATATAAACCATCCAGCCTATCATTCAGCTCCGAATTTTGTCCATAAATATTGAACTACGTTGTGTAAATATTTTCAAAAATACGGGTAACTTTGCGTGTATGTTTTTACATATTACTATTCATACACTGTCATCAATACATTAACACGGGTGTCGTCCCATAATTGCATGTAACTCGGATTCACTTTATAGTATTCACAATTATATTTGCGAAGGAAAAGAAAAATCATAGTATGAATGGATTTGCTCAGGTGACCTTAGATGTAAAAATGTAAGTAACCTAAAACTCACTAAAACTCATTGATGCAAAATACCATTCTCATGCATTTATGACCATAGATAGAAATACTATTATAGACTATTATAGAATTTTACTATATATACAAATCAATAATGAAAGAATAATTCTATTATAGATTTACTATTATAGAAAGCTATATTCACAAATTATAGTCTTTAATTTATTGAAATCAATGAGAATCTCTCGGCATTCCAATTTTTTTGTCAAAAGAAAACTGCATGGCCTTTTCTCCCTCGAGTTGCTCAATTTATTTTAGCAATTCTGCCCTCCCGGCAGTTTCAGAACGCGTTTTTTGAAAAAGGGCTTTCTGTCAATGTCGAGAAGATCTAGAATTTTCCCCAATACTTTGAAAACTCGATTAATTATGTAGTGTAAATAACTATTTGCGAGATTAAATTTTGAAAAGATATTGATTATAGCTTTTCGAAAAAAATATAAAATTAAAGTCTATAATAGTTTACTATAATCAGCCAGTGATAGGTTTTGCTATACTAAAATCTATAATAAACTATTATAGGGTTATCTTTGTATANTCCTTTCTCTCTTTACTTTCGAACACAAGACGGGCAGCGTCTCGTCCTTTCTCTCTTTACTTTCGAACACAAGATGGGCAGCGTCTCGTCCTTTCTCTTCTGGCGTGGTCTGGCAACTTGTTTATTGGCGTCCTCCTATTTATGATATTTCGTCCAGCTTCCTCTTGGTGATTGGCTGTGATTCAATTGACGTCATCTTTGCCACTGACCTTCGGAATTTACTTGGGGCCACTGATCACGATTCGAAGGAGGTCCTCCACAATTTATGTTATCTAGCTCGATGTTGCTAAATTTAGTCACTAGACGTCAATCAAGGCGGTACCTTCGTTTGGAGTAGTTTACACAGCAGTGAAGTAGTGCAGATTGCTGATCTCAAACCGGATTAAGTTTCAAGTTTTAAGCCAAAAATGTTTGATAACCTATTAGACTACGCAATAACCGATATCTAATTGCACTCTCTAAATACTGCAATCACTTTACAATTTCGGCAAAATAAAATAATTTACATTTTCGATAATAAAGTTTATAAGCACACACAAAAAGTATAAAATGGCACCAGATTTTCTTACAATATATATATAGCCAAACAAAATGTCTAAGCAGTATAATACTAAAAAAGAATGAAGTGCTAGTAAGGTGCATATGTTGTGCTAAGAAAGTGCCTCAATGAGGTGCTTAGCACCTACTTGCCCTGGACTTATCACATTTGCAGCACATTTTTGAATAAATGCTTTGCACTTAAAGATGTGCTTAGCACTTTTTTTCATTTTCGAAAAGACTTTGTTTGCACGTGCTAGGCACATTTTTTGCATATTGGGTAAGAGACCGTATTGTTTGTATTTTAATTATATGTAGGTTAGGAGCTGCCATAGTTTGTAGAAGCCTTTTTAATTCGTTTGCAGCTAGTGTTGTGTCAGTTGTACATTATTGCGATATATGTTTATATTTTAAATGTAGGAAACTGCCTTGATTATATATTAACTATTTTTAACTATGCAGTGGCAGTTAGTATCCGGTTGCGAGCTTATTATATTATATTCCACACATTGAATCAACACAAATTGAGAATGAGAACTAAGTCGAATAGTGGCTGGTATTTATTGCATTATAAGTAAGGCACACATAACAAAACTCTTTCAGTGAGACTGAGCTGAATAGCAGCGGATGAAGTGATGGGCATGGATGGAATGGAATTGAACCGTTGGGAGATTTGCGAACTGTTTTCAAGACACTGCTTCAGGCGAGTTCGCCCAGCTTGCTCTCTCGACCTTGAATTTCGGAGACGCTACCTAAATACTACTGATGAATAGTTGTGTTAACCCTGGAGCATTAATTAAGTTATGTCTTAGTAATTACGCTACTACGATAGAAAAGGAGAGAGTGAAAGTACTCATTNTCGTGATATCACATGAAGAGAGAGAGCTGTCCTAAAATTAATGAAAGCTGAGGAGGGCGTGTAGCATAATCCTTCTAAAACAATAAATTTAACAGTTTAAAGGAGAAATTAAGGAATGAAAAGAAATTTGATATTTAGAATTAATGTCATTAATGGCTTTTCATGCTTTGATCATGTAAACCAATATTTGCAGAAAACATGTCTTGCCAGAAGCCCAGGTATAATATGCTTCTTGTTAATTTAAGATTAGTATGTTGAGGCGTGGAAAGACAAATCACAACAGAGGACAGGTGTTTTGTTTGATTGTTGTAATAGTGAAAACATGTTGTTAGAAAGTCTGTATAAATGGCTACATTGCAGTGTGAATATTTGATGGATTAAATTCTTTGGAATTTTAATTGTCTACTTTTAATACCAGTTTGATCAATTAATTAAGTAATGTGCAGCTAAGCATTTCATGCATGTAACGATCGACAGGCTGCTGTGAGGGGAAATTTATTTAGTGCCTTGATCAATCGCATGCATCTAAGTTAGGGATACGACTAGGAGTTTTGATATCATGCTTAGCTGGCTACCAATCTTGTGTTGTTACATGTAATAATAAGTTTGCAATAAGGCGAGTCAGCCAAACCTAGGAATGTTACTTATTTAGTATCTTATTTTAGATCCAAATTTGTTACAACTAGTAGGCCTATAATGAGACGGATAATGACTGTTTATTTTATTATTGTATTGTTAGTGATTGCATAAATTTTTATCTGTAGGTTAGGAAGCTGCTGCAGTTTGTAGATAGTTTTATTCTTTTTATTTTCTCACAGTTAGTGTCAATCGTTGTTAACTATAGTTTATATTTTTCTAAAATTAGATTATATGAAAGGCATATTGAATGAAAAAATGAGAAAAATCTGCATAATCAAATAAACAAGCACTACTATAAATTTGCTTTTCTTAAAAACGGCTCGTTTTGGGCTCGTTATATATCCAATACGCACCAAAATACGCATCGGTATAAAAAATTTACGCACCAATATTTGGCTCGGCTCGTTAGAAGCTCGGCTCGTTGAGAAGTCTAGATTTGAGATATAGCAAACAGAATTGTAAACAGAGATATTGTGTTTTGAGGTATAGTAAACAGAATAGACTTACAATACTTTTATCTTTTCTTGTCTATGCCAGCCCGTTAAAACCTCAGCTCTCAAAATTTTAAGGCTAAAATTTTAGCCTTATATATATTGTAATATACAATGTAAAGCAGTTTAGATTTATTGTAAGAACACTAATATTAGGAAAGCTATATATGTAGAATTTACAATTGACGTGCTTAGCATAAGGGGTGAAACACTGTCAAATTTTATGACCAATATATGGCAAATAAAATGTTTGAAAATGTTTACCAGCTTATCACCCCGTCAAACATGCCATTAGACAATCCATCGGACCTCCTATCAGACAAATAAAAATAAAAATAATTTTGGTATTGTCCGTCATACATTTATTAAACAAGCTAACCAAGCTTATTTAACATGCATTACAGTTGAAGTAAATTTATTAAAACGGGTAAAATCACCAACCTCACAGAAAGGCAGAATTCATTTATGCACAAAGCAGTGATGAATTTATTAATTTACTTTAAATACTTTTCCTAGTAATCAAGGACGTCTGAATTAATAAACATAATTATACAAATTTGCATAAGATATATAAATAATTCAGATGTCTGTGCTTGTCATTAGCAATGTTAAACAAAGATTTATTTAATTAGCACCATCGAGAAAAGGCTATTGAATGCTTTGTCCAGAGTCTACGTGTTGACCAATAAAAATAAATTAATAGACATGAATTGTAACACATTTATTGACATAAATTATTATCACGTAGATAAATACATGTTTAACAGCATTTGTATCAAAAACGAATGCTACGCTGCAGTGTTCACTTCACACAATTTAATGTATTCTAGTTAACCATAAATGAAAAAATTCCAGTAGATGTTTGTCTGTAGGTTGTTTGACGAATGTTTGTTTGCCTCAACATGTTTGCGGTCCAATTTTAAGTAATTGCTTGTTTGATCAGGGTTTGATAATGTATCACAGCATTTACATCTTGTTTACTAGTAAGTTTCCTTAAAATATACCTTAGCACCTGCTGCACACCTCTCCTTTTTCAGTAGTGTTAATTGGACCATCCATAAAAATGGTGGCGAAATTCTAGGGGTGTCATTGAGAATTCGTCCTGTAATGGGATTACATGGAATTACGAGCTCCAGTAGTTTCCTTTCTGTTGCTTTATCCACTCCCTCCTTCCTTTTGTCCATATAGCATAGTTGTTTTCAAGCACTAATCCATTGTTTTTGCGCAAAAGGAATGTGTTTGCGATTTCTTAAAATCCCTTATTCTTGACCTTAATGATGTAGATTCACGGTCTTGTTATTATTGATAGTGATCCGTTCCATTTAGCCTCTTCGTAAGATCGAGAGTTTTTTTTGCCTTTTGTCATATCTTTCATTATTTTGACTTGATGCATTCACTCTACTTACTACCCATGCAGCCAGCACCAGTAGTCTACTGGTGGGGAATGAGTGGCATGGGCGGCCACCAGTTGACCACTGGGGAGAATTAGTGCAATAGTAGCAATTGCAGCCACTCATAGCCACGAGCGGACTATCCGTGTACCACTAGTGGCATCTGATTTACCTTTAATCATAAATAATATATGAGCTAATGCTTGCAATTAAAATATTATTCATTATTATATTTCTTCGATCTCATAAATATATTAAATACATTGTGAAAAACTTTTTGCAATTTTAATTTATAAAATATTATATAAACTTATAACAAATATGTGCAGAATGAAATTGCAAAAAAAATTTATTCGTGATTATTCTCGGATCTTGAAATTAATGTCTATATGAGTACTTAAAATTGGGCAAATATTATTTTTAATTATTGGAAAAAATTGTTTAAAAATTGCAATTTCTTCTGAAATTGAATTTTCAATTTTAATTTATTCAATTTTGTATGGTTGTTGTTATTGTTTATAATAAAGAAATTCTTTCTATTTAAAATTGCCAAATTAAAATCAATATGACTCCTAAGCTTGCTAGCATTTCCTTCAACCATTTGTTGGGCTGGTATTGGTTTAAACTGCAATATTTAAACTATTTAACAATATAAAAGTTTGCCGTTGCTACAGTTAAAACATTGCTGTGATGCCAAAATCCTACTTTTGCCACTGGTGGGCCACCAGTTAGCCAATCGTTCACGGGTGACCAAATCACACCCCGTGGCCCACCGTTTTTGCCACTGTTGGCCCACCGGTGATCCACCAGTGGTTGGCTACGTGAGTAATGCTCAAACATGTATTGCAATAATCCACGAGAGACATTCGAATGCTACGTCCTTTCTTTAGCAGTGACTTAAATGTTCCCACTCCTCTTTCAGCCAATCCAATGAAATTCAGAAACAGCATTGTTGAATGGTTGATTTTGTCATAGAGATTAGTTAATCCATTTTTAATTTTGGAATCAATAAACATTTACTAGATTAATGTTGCGAAGTCCTTACTTATAAAACATTCATGTTCGTTATTTTTTATTTTGCAGTTTACATTAAATGTTTAAATGTGCTATTATGTATACAGTAGAAATCAATGATGTTATGTATCCTGCACGGTTGTCTAATTTATATTTATTCCAGGCACAGTTTTTTTGAAAAATCTCCGAATCAGGTGTGGGCATGATATTTTGCAATGTAGGTGCGGGTTGAGATTTGGTATTTTTTTAAATGTTGAGATTGAGTTGGGTTTGAAGCAGACGTTGTTGGTGCGGATTGGGTATGAAGATGGGTTGTAGTGCTAATTTCTGAGATAGGGGGACGCAAGTTGAGGGAGTTTTTTAGCCACACATATGACCGAATGAAATCTGATCAGTTTCTAAAGACAACTAATAATATGTGTGTAGATTATGTATGAGGCCAGTTATGCATGAGGCATACTTTATGAGTTGGTTCTTGACTAAATATCAATCAAAATTTTAATAATTCATGATTCAAATTTCTAATGGCAAATAATTGGAACAAATAAATCAATTTTAGGGTAGCTATCTCAAAATATAAAAGAGCAAGCCGCTTCAAATTTCAGCAAGTGCGATTTTCGCGTTATTGAATCAATATATTTCAATAACGATATCAATATCAATCTCGCGATATTTCAACGAAGGATAGTTTTCTGATTTCAATTAAACGCTTAGATTTGAGAAACTCTGAACTTCCAATAAGGCATATTTAAAATTAGCCAATTAGCAGTAACCTATGATAATCGCCAAGTTATGTTAATAGTTTAAGTGTCAACCTAATGTCTAACTAGATACTCGCGAAAAAGCAATTAAAAAATACAAAACACAATATTCATGTTCAATTCATGTAAAGAAAGCTTGCACAGTATTTAGTTTTAAAGTTGATGGTGGAGGGCGCTTGCGGGACTGTGACTCCATGGCTGAACGGTGGTTAAGGAGCCAGTTGGTTATGGAGTCATCTGGATTCCACAGCGATGGAGGCGGCCCATTAATGTTGATAAACATCAACGAAGAAAGGTTTGGTATATCCATGGAGCTGCACAGTTCGTTTAGAATTATGTTCATTCTTGAAAATCCACGTTCAGCCTCAGCAGATTATATTGAAACAATATTTATAATTTCTTGAAACAATGTTTGAATTTTTGTTGGAATTATGTTTGAATTCACGAAATATTCCCTAATATCAGGTTTCATTCCAGATGGTTCAGACAGTGCCACAGAATTATCTGGGGAAACATTCTCTGCAATTTCACACTAACTCCACTTTTTTTTACCCATCAGGACTGACGCAAATAGTCTTTAGAAAACACATTGTCGTTCAGAATTTGTAATAGGCATTTGAGCACACCATCTGAGTCTTGTGATTCCAGTTCGCGAATACCAAGAAAAATGTTGTGTGGATCCTGATTAATATTTGCACGAATGTATGTCACAAGGCAAGCTTTTTGAGCCAAAGATGTTGACTCGTCGATAATTACAGATAATTTCGAATTTTGCTTTCTTATTGCTGCACAAAGTTTGTGTTCCATTGTCTTTGCAATACAATTTATCATTTGATTGCAAGAGAATCTGGAGGGCAAAATTTGCCCCATGTTAACACCATTTTTTCTTTGTAGTTCAATTAGTTTTTCAAAATCTGAGTAAGGTCTGTTGTGAGGGGCAATCGCATTTGCTGCATCAAGGCACTTTTCTGTTGTGGAGCTATGTGCTGATTGTGAGCTTACAATGAAGCTCTCGATTTGGCCTTTTGCTTGAGTTTCGTGTACCTTTTCGGCGGCTTGATGGACCTGGGAGTGCAAATGTTTGT
The DNA here is from genome assembly GCA_900660155.1 of Hofstenia miamia. Lineage (NCBI taxonomy): Eukaryota > Metazoa > Xenacoelomorpha > Acoela > Hofsteniidae > Hofstenia > Hofstenia miamia. The sequence goes on along the minus strand of CABFPE010000126.1, from coordinate 514,945 downwards.
AAATTTTCTTTCGGAGCTGATCCTTGTCACTACAGCCCTGGTATGAAGATCTGAACCCATGTCCATCCTTGCTACTAAGGCGCATCTCGTTTTACAATGTTAATAGCAAATAGAGCAAAATTTAAATCACCAAATCCGCGCTATTATTTAAGAGCATGGCTTGGATGTAGCATTGCCTTGCCAGCGCATTTTTTAGAGCATGTGCTTTATTCACAAATAAGAAATAGCAATTAACTAGAATTTGTAGCAGAAATACATACATTATGTGCAAAAAAACTAAAAATGCAAATACGTAATAGGTGCAATGCAAGAGTAAAATTACCTAAGAGTGCTTATAATTCAATTTTGATTCTCTCTTCTGTTGCTCAAGCTGGCAGCATTTTTTTTCATTGATCTGATAGCTCTTCAAGCTAGTCTCAAAAATTATCAATGGGACTCACAGAGCACACCGACCGCGTGATTATTTTACTAAGTACTTGCTAGAGGACTTGTCAGCAATGTTAGCACAATGGATTTCTGCCTTTGAAAAAATTAACAAACTATGTTTTGGACAAAATAGAATGGGATAATGAATTAGGTCTTATTTGAAAAATTCAAAATTAATGTGTCATCAAACAAACTGAATTTTTTTGTTATTGTTCGTCCTACTATGGTATAATTTGTTGTTTTAATTTGCTAGGCTGTTCTAAGTTATTTAAGATCCTATATTTAGAATAGCATTATGAATTTTTATATTTAGGCAATGGATATTCCAAAAAGGTTTCTGACATTTAATTGGAAAGAAAAGTATCTTCTAACATTAACAATATTTGCTGCTTTATCTTATGAATATTCTTGTAAATCTGCAAATATAACTCCCGATAAATGGGAAGAATGGATACGAAACGAACTTTGGAAGATGCTTATTTTAGCTGAATTTTTAGCAATAATGGCCTACATAAAGATATTCATTTATTGTTTTGGAATAAAGTTTTGCAGTTTAATAGCTAGACTTTGTTGTATAAATGCGAAAATAATAAATTTTCATGGATTTCAAAGTTCGTATCTTTGCAAAGTCCTGGGCGTTGTGAACGTTTTAATTGTTTTGGCTTATGCATTTAGCTGATACAATTCCAAGCAATCATTTATTTTATAACAAAGCCGGACTTCGCTATCTACTCCCATTGCTATTTGTATTCATTTGTATATTTTATACAGCGTATTACACAAATCGCTTTAAATGGCTAATATCTATATTTTCAGTTGGATTTCTGTATTGTTACATTATATCCAATAAAGCAAGTCTTGAATCTGTGAGTTACAATGAAAGTTCAAAATATTGTCAAGCTCCTGTTAGAAAACATTTTGTTAGGAGTCATCAAGTTTTAAAAACCGTTGTAGAAAGCATACCCTTACTTTACACATGTAAGCATACATATGATGTCTCATGGATGGACAGTCTGCCTGGAAGACCTAGATTATTAGCCTATCCAAGCATCACAAATTGGGGATTGGATGAAGAAAAAAGTCCTTCAGTGCAAATTTTTGCAGAGAAAATTCATGAATATTCTATAAACTTAAAATCAAATATTTCAAAGATAGCAGAACACGAATTTGTAATATCCAGAATAAATGCGGAACCAGAGGTTTTTGTTAAGATAGTACGAAGAGAAGACATAAAACGAAGAATTCCTAATAATATGGATGAAAACTTATTCATAATTTTTATTGATGGTGCCTCAAGAGCATTTGCAGAAGTATATTTACCAAAAACGATAGGGTTGCTGCAGAAATGGAAAAAGGATTTGCATTTGCATCATCATACATATTTACGATATCAGCATCTGCCTGATCGATCGAGAGGAAATCGAACACCATTCTTCGTTGGATACAGTTACGAATATCTTAGAAATGCAAAGGAATTTTCTCATCCAACATTTACAAAGATGCTTAAGAATGAAGGATTCATTAGTGGTTATGTGGGCACTAGTTGTGACTTAGGTTTTTGGGGTCCCATGCCTATAAATGCTAGTTGGCTGCATGGTGTTCCAAGGAAATATTATGTTGACGAATATCATCATCAGATGACATTTTGTGACCCTAATTTTATAGATGCTAAAATGCCCTTGCGTGCGGATAAAGGACCTTGGGCGATTGGTAAACACTGTATATATGGAATACAGAATTGTAAAATAGCAGGTAACTACGCATCGAGTTTCTTTCAAAAATATAATGATCAAAAAAAGTTCATGTATATTGATCTCATCGAAATGCATGATGGTCTAGGAGCTAATTTAGAGAGCATTGATGAGCCCATGTATGAAACGCTGAAAAGTCTCGAGGCATTTACATCAAATACAACATTCGTGATACATGCAGACCATGCAGACTTTTCATGAATAAATTATATTTTAGAATATTGTAGATGTAAGCCTATATTCTATATAGCATCATCAAATTCCTCCTCAGGCTCAATTGAACCAACAAAATCTTTATACAGTTTATGATTTAAGGTCGACACTATTAGATATTTTATCAGTTAAAAACCACAGTGAGCAGGAAGTTCAAGGGCTAAATCTTTACACAGATAGACTACCTTCGAGAACTTGTAAACAAATTAATGTTCCGCATGGAATATGCAATTGCAATTAATTATTAACAGAGTGTTATGCATATATTTTAAATTCACTTTGTACATTCAGTTTGTTTCTGAATATATCTAAAGTGTTCATCCGTTTCAGGAATGTATTTTGTTTTAGAATATTGTAGATGTATACATATATTGTATATACTTTCAATAATATGATTAATTTTGTTATTTATATATACCAGCATTACATACACATTATATATATATATATATATATATATAGACTGTATATATATTCTAATTTGAACAATTTTTAATTTAATAGACTGACAGCGCCATCTTTGAAACATGACATTGCACAATGCAGTGACTGTGATGTGTGAATCAAGAAAATTCAGTTATTGATGCTCACGTTTTGAATGTTGTTATTATTTACAGTGTTTTAGCATACAAATATAAACGCTTATGGTCGAATTACATTACAACATTCACAAACAATTTTATAATCTTAAGGAGACTGAGGAGGGCTGTAATTCCCAACTAAATTTAGGAGTGACATTGAGATTATCATGACATGCAAAAATCAAGTCCAAGGTATTGCCACTTATATGAGGAGCAAAATCGATAATTTGCATTTTCGTACTCTAAGGAAGAGTAGCAATCAATCCACAAGATGTAAGGGAGGTTAAAATCACCAATTACAGCAACATTTTTCTTACAGAAACAGATCTAGCAGCTCAGAGCTGCTTAAAGTAATCAACTGCATAGACAATGTATCTTCGATATTGATAGGTGATAGTCTAAAACGACTAGATGTTGGGGAATTGTAAATACAAACAATAAGAAAAGGAATACCAGAAACAAAAATTGACTAAATGCAAAGTCAACATTCTGGAGAAAAGGAACACTATTGGCAATAATTGATGTCTGATCCATCATGATCTTTAGAAGTAGATCTATCACAGTGCACAAATACCAATTTTTAGAAGAAGGAATTAAGTTAGAAGCAATTTTTCATCAAACCAAGTCACTGTGACCCACGCTATTTTAGCACCTGAGTTTAGAATAAAAGAAAGCAAAGATATGCGACGATTGAGACTGAGGAGATTTTGGCAATTGGTATAGATTAACAGTAAATAAAATCCAACAGGTTTTGGAAGTCAATCCATTGATACAGGGTTATCGTTATTGTACAAGATCAAATTACGAATTTTCAGCTAAGAACGCACAATCCCAATTTGAATGAGCTCAAATTGTTTTTTCAGCAAGGCTTTCTCAGTAGCATAGTCAGACGGTGAATGTTCTGGTTTTAAGAATATATGATAAGAACTAAAGTTTTTAAGAAGATATATTTTTGAGGCAATGCAATGCTGGACCAGTTTGATCCTACATCAACAAGAAGCGGTCTTAACTTGTTAGTAGAAAATTTTCTCGAAACAAGCATTGTCCTGAATATTTGACGAGTCAGCAGAGATACATCCAAAAATGTCCAAGACATGTTTTTAAACGTGTGTCAAGCGATCTGCCAGATATTAAATTTGGCGATAATTAACAGTATGTTGCAGGTTAATCAATTCTGAGCAAAACGTGAGAACGTGTTTTCTGTATGTAATCAATGCTTCAATACAGCCCGTGGAAAACTCAGTACAACGCTTTGATAAATGTAAAAATATTCCACAATGATAACATTGAAAAGTCTTTGTATCAGGATTTATTACATCATTGAATGTTTTGCATATAAAAGATTGGCTAGCTGTTTGATTAAGCACTACGAGAGAAATAGTAAACACGACCGTTCAGCTCACCAGCTAGAGTGAAATTTAGTTTTAACTGATTTTTGCTGACTTTTCCTAGAAGTTATCTGGGGCACTATTAGGTTGAAATGAAATAATATTTTTGAACTGGCCCTTGCCAGGGGGTCGAAAAAATTTCATAATAGCAGGAAATTCACAAGATTTTGGTGCAGCATGCGTTTAAAGTGGTCAATATTTTGATAGATATCAATATATTTATACAATTAAATTGATTGTGTCATCATTAGTAAGGGTAAGGGTGAAAAAAAATGCGTCAGCGTAGCCTCTATATTCTTTATTATTATGATCAGTTTTTATGGATTTTTCCGCCGTAGCAATAAAATATTGGCAATAAAATGGCATCTCATAAAAGAAGGGTTTTTGAAGTTCTGTGCTAAAAATCAGTGTTAGGGGTCAAACTTAATATACGAAAAATATGACATTTTCATTTGGATACAGCATGGCAATAATAATTAAATATGGTTATACACCATTAAAAAGTGGCATTACTAAAGGCATTGATGCTGCACCTCGAGCTGAAAAATGGCAACCTTTTTGGTAGGGCCAGGGGGTTTGTATTATTTTGGGACATGCTTGAACTTCGACCTTGAAAGTGATCTTAACTTAGGTCACTATGTTACATATTTGATTTTTGAAACATATAGCTCAAGTAAAAAAAAGTTGCCACTTTTCAAAATTTGACTATCATTAGTTTTATGACACAATTTATAGTTCAAAATATTACCAAAAACTCGAAGAATTGAACCATACGCAACCAGCTTATATCCCGATTCATGGATCTTAGAACAAGATGGAGCAACCCCTCTTACGTCAAAATCGACAAAAGAATTTTTTCCAATTATAATATTTAAGTTATGCAATGGCTACCGAATTCACCAGATCTAGACCCATAGAGAACGTGTGGCAGATTCTGAAGGATTTCGTCACGAAAAAAATCCCACAAATGTGAAAAAATTAAAGAGTAACATTCTAAAGAATTCATTCAGCTGTAATGAATATAAAAAAGCATCATCAACGAAAAATCTGTGTATATTTAAAAAGTTCAGAAAATGAATATTTTAAAAGGATCAAAGGATGTGTTGAAAATGTCCTCCGTTTTGCTCCACGANATCTAGACCCATAGAGAACGTGTGGCAGATTCTGAAGGATTTCGTCACGAAAAAAATCCCACAAATGTGAAAAAATTAAAGAGTAACATTCTTGAATCACAACACAAAATAAATCAAGAAGTAAGAGTCTGTCTGCTTTGCATGTCAAACTCGTAAAATAACTTTGTGACCAGGTTACAAGCTGAGACAATGATATTTTCAAATATATTTTATAAGTCTCTGTTTGTCTATAGTTTGTTATCAAAAATGTGTTTATAATGTGGCCACTTTTTTTTACTTGAGCTATATATAGGCATCGTTCATTAATTGACTATGTTTCTAATTTATTCGTATATTTTTAGAAATGTCAGTTTAGTCAAAATTATAAAAAAATGGCTGCCCTGACTACGTAATGCTGGTTGACCGTGAGCGCAGTTTTTTTGTTTTCCTATTTAGTAAGTTTTTGATAATAATTACAAGTAATATGAGTTGTCTTCTATTTTTAATCAGTGAATATATTTTTTTGAAGAGTGGCAAAGATGTATTTCAAAGGTCTATCTTTCACTGTGCCGAAATTCATTATTTTATCTTTAATAGCCGAATTCCCTCTTCGCTCTCAGTGCGTTATTGATATTTCACAAATTCTGAAAACACACTGGATTTTGAATCGTAACCTCTTTCATATGTTCATCCTTAAATCAAGTCTGTTTACTTAGGGGATCTATTTATAGTATGCAAAATAATTGAATCTAGTTGTTGCTGCTATAGGTTTTAGACGAATTTAATATATAAAAATTTGGTTTAGGAAGAATTTGAAATTTTTTCCAAAAATTTGTTTTTTTCAATGAAAAAAGGAAATAATTTTATTTACTTCATACACAAGATCCGAGTTTTTCCAAATTAGAAAATTGATTGAAAATGTGGACAAAACCGATTGTATCTTTATCGATGCAATGGGCAGTTTAAAATATATGATTTTTTCAAAGTTAAGGAGCTTGATATAGATATATTTATAGAGTAAGTCCTTATGCTTAGTTCAACAGATCGAAAAATCCCAAAGAAACTTTTTGCAAAACGGCATTCATTAATGCATCAGGAAGGAATTAAGAAATCACGGATGAGGATTTGCAATCTCAAGCTTTTCCTTGATAACAAACTAATATCCATCGATTGACTAAAAAAGAGAAATAATTTTAAATCATTCATTTTCTTATCAAGCGTACAATCAATTAAATTTAAAGAAGATGAATTATATGCAATCATAACCTCATTTGTCCAGATATTTTGTGCGTAATTGAAACACACTTATTGCAATTATGTCTTGGAAATACTGTTACTCTACCACATTGTATTACATTATAGAATGAAATGGAAGTAAAAATCGAAATACGACGAATGTGTTGGTGGTATAGTGATTCAAGTAAAATCCTATCTAGGTTACTTTAAATATTTACCAAACTCAGATGATAGCTATGAAGATATCGAAGCTATATGGATTATTTAAAACCATCGTGGTCAAAACATGGTATAAATTGATACGTATGTGGGGAAATTTACCATCCGTTTTAATCTAGTAAAGAAAATGACATAATAAAAAAATTATATCTCCCCGCGTGGTAATGGCGTCTGCTGTTAATAGCAGATGCGGTTACTCTTAAGCTGCCTAACCTATGTTGTATTTCAAAAGAGAATTTTATATGTTTTTGTATTAATAAAAAGGTCACAGCATGCTTTCTCATTTTTATATTATGGTTGCTCAGAATAGGTTTGTTCTTTTAAAAAGTACAGTGGGCTAATTGTCGTAAAACAGAATTTGTGATATGATTAAAATGATTATATTATTTACATAAACACAATGATGAACTACAATTTTTTAATCTAGTACAACATTATGAAAAACAGCAAAGCAATTTCTTGCAACAATAGTGTAGCATAATCCAACAAAGAACAAAAATACAGAAAGGAAACTAAGATCGAATCATATATTAATTGGTTTCATTAATTTTGTACTTTATTGAATTAACGCAAAACCAAGTCATGTGATTTGAATTTGTAATCGATTTTGTAAAACAATTATTTGTCACCTTAACTTTTTGACAAATCGCATGTGGACGATAAAGCTCCACGTCGATTTTGATACCGCCATCTTAACGCAGAACTTTTTCTATGTTGGCAATACAAAACGGTGACAGGTATTTGTTTAATGATAAATATGTTTATAAAACTTTGCTATAAATATGTAACGTGTAAAAAGAAAGGCTGATGGAGAATAAACTCCTTATTAATCACTTATCTTTTGTTACCGGTTTGATTATTTATTAAAATGCACAGCTAGGCATTTCATGTTTGTAATGATCAACAGGCTGTTGCGAGGGATTAGAATAGTTGTTGCCTAGATCGTAATAAATGCACAATAAGGCGAGATAGCCAACTTTAGGAGTGTTAGTTATTACCTATCTTATTTTAGATCCAAATTACTAACGGTATTAGACCCATAACGAGACCGAAAATGACTGTGTACATATTAATGTTATATTATATCTAGTTTTTACCGTAGGTTAGGAAGCTGCACTTACTTGTAGATAGTTTTAACTCTTTTTTATTTCGTTGCAGCTAGTATCAGTACTTAGTGATTATATTTATATCTTATATGTAAGGTAGGGAGCTGCTGCTTTATTTAGTAATTAGTTTTTATTTTCAGCAGTTAGTGTCACTGAACGGTTGCGTAATTATATTGTTTAAGTTACACATTATGAGAATGAGATATTAAGTCGAATTGTGTCCTTTCTTTATTATCACATACTGTTAGGGTACACATAATAAAAATAGTCCTTTGAGAATGAGCTGAGTTGATCGATGGAACCTCACTCTACTACAGCTTGGTGGATAGCGTCTTAGTGATCAGATACCGCTTCGGGCAGTGGGCCCATTGTTAACTGGAGTCTCTCTCATACAGTTACCTAAATCATGGCTGGTACATGTTACTCTTATATTTTATGGATGCTGGATATAGTTTAGTAAAAATACAGAGAAACAGTGTACATGAGACAACGAAAGTTATATTAGTTGGACATTACCCCGTTTGAAAGAAACTGTAGTTCAATATCTATAAATAGGAATGGATTAATGCACATCTTTGGCCAGGGTGATGATTCTACAATAGAAAGAAGATTACACTTTGAACAGTCATTGTCAAATTTAAGACATTAGATTGTCTTCAAATAATTTACAAATTATGAAAATCAGCCAACAGCAAAAAAAATAAATTTTCTGTGGCTGAAAGTGTAGAAAAATATTGTCTTCAGATATTACGCTTTACAGAATAAAAATTGGCTAAAATTGTATCTTTTAATTACTTGAAATAAGATTGTCCTTTTAAAAGAACACCAAGCTGTTTAAGGATAATTGTAACAGTATAATGTGTACTGTAAACAGCTAATCAATTGCCTTCCACTTGTATTGACTCAGGTCAGGATTTTTGGATCAGTTCTATCAGGACTAAGCAGGTCAGATTTGAGGAGTGACAAATGAGGTCCATGATAAAACAGGATCAGAATGATGTTTGACAGAACCCATGTTATTTATCAATTTACTATCATTTTAATTTTACTAGATGAAAAATATCTAATTCATTGTATGATAGCAGTCCTTGATTTACTGCTTCCCTTCATCAAATCTGTTAATGTGTCATAAGTTGGCTTGAAACAACAATGAAAATTGCCTGAGATAGCAGTATATAATCTGTTTACTGAGTGAATCCTTTATGTACACATATATCTCTTTAACAGGTATTTTTAACATTTTATGATTTTTTCTATAATAATTATTTTAAAAAAAAATATATATATGTATTGTAAGTGAGCTTTAATTGTAACTTTAATTATCTATTCTAACTGAAATTGCAAAAAATGATCAACTGAAACTGANGCTGATTCTCCACTCAGATAATAACATTTAATAATGTCGATTCGGTCCGACAAATCAATATGGCTCATGGCTCTCTCGTCAGTTCACTGCTGCAGAGCTCGCGTCCTTTCAAAATGATTTTAAGTCTGATGAAATGAATTTAAAGTCTGATTTTAAAATGATTTTATGATCTTCATTCAAATATCGATATGACAATGACGTTTCTTTAACATTGAATGACGCTGTAAGGTGGCTATTTTAAAAGAACATTAAGCGGGATATCAAATTCCAAATTCAAATAAAGTAAGACAGGAAAGCAATAAAATAAAGCAACTCGTAAATATTCCTAATGTGTAGTAAAATTAGGAAATAAGAATGCAAGATTTCGTTAATAGACTACGACGGGACAACCTTATCAGATTGTTAGTCACTTTTGACTCACCCTGTATATATGTATTGTAAGTGAGCTTTAATTGTAACTTTAATTATCTATTCTAACTGAAATTGCAAAAAATGATCAACTGAAACTGAAGCCTAGGCCATTTTCCTGAACTAAAACAAAAAAATTATAGCTTAAATTAATGTAATATGTTAATAGATTGTATATAAAAGTATTTCAAATCAAGACAGTTTGCTAACAATCATTGTAAATTCTTTGAAGCCTCTTTTTCTGAGAACAGACACTCAATAACAACTCAATGCCAGAGAAAAATGAATGTTATAATGTACCCCAGCTGTTGTTAAAGTGTATTCATTATGAGTGCTACATTAAAATTTTGTTTGTATATAAGGTGGCTATGAAATCACGAAAGAAATTAACTACTATATTTCTATAATTATACAATAATACCTAATGATTTCATTTGATAGAAATGTATGTTATCATAGAAAATGTTTAATGTGCGCCATTTCTTAACTATCGAGATATTTGGCCTGAAATATTGTTTTAATTCGTCCACATTGTGCGAATTTCATACACATGATGTCTGATTTTGATTTTAGCCGTAAGCTAAAATTTAGCCTGGAAAGATTTGGTGATCGAAGTGGCCACCCTATTTCCAAATGCTCGCTGATGATTTTGCCTGCAAATTTTATTTTTTAGGTTATGTTTGACACAGTTTGCGACTTGAGGCAGGGCGCTATCTTCTGAAAAGATTTGCACAGTATCGCCATATGTATCAGGGCCTAAATGTCATGGGTCTTTAACATATAAATTATTCAATATCTTCATTTGGTTGTAATACAACAAATATACATATTTACAAAAAAATATATAAAAGTGATGTTACACACCTACAAACTAAAGCCACGTAAAATAAATTTAAAATACACAAGTTATTTGCAAGTTAAAAAAGATAAAAAAAGATAAACAAATTGAACATATTCAGCTAACTCACCATTAATGGTGTCATGGAAGAATAAATAAATAAGGTAGCATCATGTTTCTCGTAAATCTCGTGCGCATACTGTTATTGTCTGAGGGTACAGGGTTGATGTGGCCATAATATGTACATTAGGATCACACCATATGATAAAATCCCTTGTGTAGATACAGCTAGAGAGTGACATTATGAGCTTAGCATGGACCCGAATTCGACCCGATCAGAATATTCACTATTGGAAACCGTCCCTACCCACAAATTTAATAACCGAACGTAGATTTTGATTCCTATACTACTGACTTGGATCACTTTGTGATAGAGCAAGCATAACCATTTATTGGTAGTGTTATTTAAAGTCTTAGATCTTTCTCAAATGGAGAGGTCGATAACATCCGTATCTTTTTTTTCAATCAATCTAGGCTTTGTACGTGAACCCGACTCGAATTCCGAAATTGGGTCGGGTTTAATCGGATACCAGATGTCATTATCTAGACACAACCATCTGTGAAAATAAAAATATACGTTTTTCAATAGCTAAAAGATGAATATTAATAAAAAAAATTTTTCAACATTTACAACAATTTTCTTTTCTTCTTTAAATTTTCGGGAAAACTATTTTTGAACTTTGTTTGCTAAAGTTATTTAATAAAATACTTACAATTTTTCTGATAACAAAATATAGCATGATAGTTTTAACATATTTCTTCAAAAATATGTAGCAGAATGTTGTAAATGAAAAAATTTCATCCTTTGGGAATGATAACCCTTCTGTATCCAAAATAGAAAAATATAACATAGAAAATATATAACATATATATATATATATATATATATATATATATACAGGTTTTGGTTA
>CABFPE010000126.1:463820-489041 GCA_900660155.1 Hofstenia miamia | reverse complement strand
ATATATAATGTGTATGTAATGCTGGTATATATAAATAACAAAATTAATCATATTATTGAAAGTATATACAATATATGTATACATCTACAATATTCTAAAACAAAATACATTCCTGAAACGGATGAACACTTTAGATATATTCAGAAACAAACTGAATGTACAAAGTGAATTTAAAATATATGCATAACACTCTGTTAATAATTAATTGCAATTGCATATTCCATGCGGAACATTAATTTGTTTACAAGTTCTCGAAGGTAGTCTATCTGTGTAAAGATTTAGCCCTTGAACTTCCTGCTCACTGTGGTTTTTAACTGATAAAATATCTAATAGTGTCGACCTTAAATCATAAACTGTATAAAGATTTTGTTGGTTCAATTGAGCCTGAGGAGGAATTTGATGATGCTGTGGACGAATAATGGTTAAGTAAGGCAGATGAAAGTGCTTATCAAACAAAGTATGGTGTGCATGGTCTGCATGTATCACGAATGTTGTATTTAATGTAAATGCCTCGACACTTTTCAGCGTTTCATACATGGGCTCATCAATGCTCTCTAAATTAGCTCCTAGACCATCATGCATTTCGATGAGATCAATATACATGAACTTTTTTTGATCATTATATTTTTGAAAGAAACTCGATGCGTAGTTACCTGCTATTTTACAATTCTGTATTCCATATATACAGTGTTTACCAATCGCCCAAGGTCCTTTATCCGCACGCAAGGGCATTTTAGCATCTATAAAATTAGGATCACAAATTGTCAAATGATGATGATATTCGTCAACATAATATTTCCTTGGAACACCATGCAGCCAACTAGCATTTATAGGCATGGGACCCCAAAAACCTAAGTCACAACTAGTGCCCACATAACCACTAATGAAACCTTCATTCTTAAGCATCTTTGTAAATGTTGGATGAGAAAATTCCTTTGCATTTCTAAGATATTCATAACTGTATCCTACAAAGAATGGCGTTCGATTTCCTCTCGATCGATCAGGCAGATGCTGATATCGTAAATATGTATGATAATGTAAATGCAAATCCTTTTCCCATTTCTGCAGCAACCCTATCGTTTTTGGTAAATATACTTCTGCAAATGCTCTTGAAGCACCATCAATAAAAATTATGAATAAGTTTTCATCCATATTATTAGGAATTCTTCGTTTTATATCTTCTCTTCGTACTATCTTAACAAAAATTTCTGGTTCCGCATTTATTCTGGAGATTACAAATTCGTGTTCTGCTATCTTTGAAATATTTGATTTTAAGTTTATAGAATATTCATGAATTTTCTCTGCAAAAATTTGCACTGAAGGACTTTTTTCTTCATCAAATCCCCACTTTGTGATGCTTGGATAGGCTAATAATCTAGGCTTTCCAGGCAGACTATCCATCCATGAGACATCATATGTATGCTTACATGTGAAAAGTAAGGGTAGGCTTTCTACTAAAGTTTTTATAACTAAATGACATCTAACAAAATATTTTCTCACAGGAGCATGACAGTATACTGTGCTCTTATTGTAACTCACTGATTCAAAACTTGGTTTATCGGATACAATGTAGGAACATAACAATCCAACTGCAAACAAAGAAATTAACAATTTTAAGCGATTAGCATAATAGGCTGTATAAAATATACACATAAATACAAATAACAGCGGGAGTAGATAGCGAAGTCCGGCTTTGTTATAAAATAAATGATTGTTTGGAATTGTGTCAGCTCGTGTCGGGCTAAATGCATATGCCAAAACAATAAAGATATTCACAACGCCCAGAACATTGGAAAAATAGGAGTTCCCTGATCTATCACAATTTTGTATTCTTGCTGTTGAACACAAAATTCTAGCCATTATGTTGCAAAAAGTGAATCCAAAGCAATACACGAATATAATGAGATAGGCTGTTATTGCTAAGCATTCAAGTAAAGCAAACTTCCATGCTTCATTTCGTGTCCATTCTCCCCATTTATCGGGGGTTACGTTTGCTGGCTTACAAGAATATTCATAAGCAAAAACAGCAAATATTGTTAATGTCAGAAGATGCTTTTCTTTCCGACTAAGTGCAAAATATTTTCTTTTTGAAATGACCATTACCTAAATATAAAAATTACATAATGATATTCATTTTCGCAAATCGAAAACATTGATGTACAAGAATTTGTTTATACATGTTAAATGTTTGATTATTCATATTTTATTCTAACCCAGCCAGGCTTAAATAAAAATTTAAGAACGACTTAAGCCCTGCCCCTATGGGCTTGCACATGTCTAATGGCTCCTGCAAAACTCATCTCTGGTGCGTATGTATTTATAATGGATGTGCTCTTCGAAGTTAAACAAAATTTAATTATTCATAAAAACTTACTTTTATCCTTTAACTGATTCTATATATTGCTTTCTAATTTCTTTAGAATGCAAGTTCAAGATTTAGCTTAAGATTGTAGTGGTTCTGTATGCGGGCCACAATTATGTAAGTTACTTGTGTATAGAAGGAAAAAATTAGAAAATATTTTGAGTGGGACATTTCATGCGCTTTAAACTTGTTAAAACTAATTTATATTATTTCAAATTGTAATGCTGGCGTTTTGAAACAAAATAAATATTTAAAACACTCCTCGAAAATGGAGTTTATATAAGATGAATTAGCAAAATTTCAAAGTAACTTAATTATTTATTAAGAATATTTTCCTTACTAATTATTGTTTTTTCAAAATATAAAGGACATTTTTAAAATTATGTTACTTTTTCTCTAACATTTCCTGTATAAGATTTTTAAAAGTTGTAGAAATTCTAGAAAATTAATTTCAATTTTAGAGAAGAACTAATAATAATAATAATAGTAACAATAATAGTAATGCCTTTAAAAAAGCTATGTTTAAAAAAGGTTTGAAGAATTTCAAAATATGAATGCGCAATCTCAAAAACAAATGCAAACAACAATATAATTTTCGGGAATCTCTTAAATCTAGACTTTTCAAAAATTTATCTAAAACTACACTTGCACTCAATTTTCTAAGAGATAAATTTACATTAGAATATAATAGCCGTTCTCTGTTCAGTTAGAAATTGTCTTTATACTAGTAGCTGAGCATACTTTGCATTTATTAATAATTTATTATTCAGTTTTTGCAACACAGGACAAATATATGGTTCTGTTTGTAAAATTCCTCCTAGATGTTTGTTTTCATCAAAGCTTCAAACTAGATCCCGTTTGCAGTTATCACAAATACCAATCTCATTATTGCAATATTATAAAATTAATCACAATTATATACCGTTTCCATACATGAAAATATCCAATTTATTTTAATTTTAATTTGTCTGAGGGGAGGTGATTCACTGTCAATGATCCTACAAATTTGATCAAAAAGTTCTTCACTCCTTACAATAATTGGTTGTGAATAGAAAATTTTGCAAACAAAAAGTAATTATTTACTCTCGAATTTGTTTCAAATGAGCTATTCTTTGAAATTACTTTCAATACAGCAATTATATAGTGTTGTACAAATAATAAAGATAAACTGTAGAGATCATAAAATTGTGTTTTGATTAAAACAACTTTAATGAATTTTCTTCTTAACATTTAACTGCTAAACTTTATCAAAAATTCATGTGAAAACCCCCATTTCCAACCATTGGAATACCAAAACAGTTCGCAATCCATTAGTTAACAGAATGAGTTTACAGTGTCCATGTACATGCATCTTAACTTTGAAGATAAAGCCGCACAGATCTCAACAAACTTTAATTGACTATTCGTCAATTCCACGTAATCAACCTACATAATTTTGGCTTCTACTTAGTATGAATAATGAAATATTGTATATTACATTTTCTACAAAGCGCTACTCTTGGTAATTCATGTAATTAATTATATACTATTTCAAGTGTTTTGTAGGGGACCAACATTTAATTTTTCTGCAAAGATGGGTATTTTAAGAGAATGCTGTCAATTAAAAAATTCATGAAAAATACGCGAATAATCCGAAAACCTCAAAACCAAAATCACATTGACAATTCGATTTCGCTTATAAAAGTTGAATTTCTATGTAACGATAGCGAGACCCACAATCTGACAGTAATAAAGCGACTCTAGAATCATGAAAAAATTAATCTTGCCCTTAAACAGCCTAGCGTCCGTTTTAAAGGACAAACCGTTTTTCCACATTTGCAAAGAATTTTCTCCAAACCTATTCCTAAATTTGAAAATCTTGGGGCATAGATAGGTCTATTGGGGAACATACTTTAATGCATTGTTGGAAATGTCTGTTAAAGCTTATTGCTGTTGCAGCGATTGTTAAATAGATTAACAACTTTTTTGAAAAAGATTTAAATTTTATCCATACATAGTGTTCATGTATTTAGAAGATTTGGAGTCCCTGGAGGCAACAAAGAACTTTGCCTGTTTCTTAATAATTGCAAAGATATTCTAATTCCAATGAGGCGGGCCGTGCGCAAAGTCAGTGATCGCTGGGACAAGACCAATGCGCGGATTTCGAGCGAAAAAGAAAGAAGAGACTCTGTTCTATCATGTGATGATTTCAAATTGAGTACACTATTAATAGTTTTTGAGCTATAAGAGTTTAAAATATTTATAGGATCAATAAAAATTTTTTAAAAATCACCAGGTTAAAGAATGCATATAGTAATAGACCAATGCAGTAGTAATCTATTCACAAATTTCAGAATTCATTATTCTGGCCAAAAAACACATATGCAAAGTTGATCAATTTTTGAATTTTTTATTTAACAGATAATTCTAAAAAGATTTTATTAATTTAAGAGAATAAAAATATATTATCTTAACCTTAAGCACTGTAGCGTCCATTTTACATGACAAACCGCTTTCCACACTTACAAAGAATTTTCTCCAAGCCTTTTAGCAAATGTGAAGATCTTGCTATATGTAAGTCTGTTGGGGAACACGCTTTAATGCAATCTTGAAAATTTGTATTAGAGTGTTTTGCTGTGGCTGATGTTGTTGAAAAGATTAAAAATTTTCTTTGAAAATTTCGAATTTTTGAAAACTATTTAAATTCTCTCCATACTTAATGTTCATATATTTAAAAGGTTGTGAGCCCATGAAGCAACAAAGAACTTTGACTGTTTCTTGATATGTGCAAAGATTTTCCAAACTCTTTGAGGTGTGCCATGCACAAAGTCAGAGGTTTTCTATCACATGGTGCTTTAAAATTGAGCATCGCATTCATAGTTTTTGAGATACAAAAAATTTTTTTCAGCATCATGAATAGCGATGGGATCCCAATAGTGAATTGAACATACCGGATATCGGATAGTTCCGGATAATTTGAATGCTCGATACCGGATAATTTACAGGATACTGGATAATGCATTGTTCAATTATTTCTTGGTCAAAAAGAAATATGACTTTAAAAAAAACTAAATATGACCTTAGTATTATGAGAAAATATGACGGAATTTAGTTAAATAGGCCCCATCTATTTTTGAAATGATCATGGTTCATGTAATCAATGAAAACACTTGATCCATTGTCATTACTTCAAAGGAAGGGTACATTAAATGTTTTGAAAATCTCTTCATATAAAGGAAAGATGTGAATGCTTCAATTAAGCTAGTGCAAATTCACTTCCACCTCTCCCAAACTTCATTTTTAAAGGAAGAAATTCATTTATCGAACGGCCACTCCTAATATTTGCATGATAATTTTTATAACATTCTTTTAAGTACATTGATGTCATTGTTGTTGTAGAAAGGGTTAGGTCCTACAAAGATATTCAACACCAAAAGCAAGCAAAAATATTTTTCAACAGAAATATTTGAAACCATTGACTTGCTATATTCTGTAACTTGTTATGCAAATACATTCCTATTGTATTGCTCTTGCCATGCAATATTGTGAACCAATTTAGATTCGAGTAGGGGTTGAAAATCTCAATTCGATTACAACTATGATTATTAGTTTTATCTAAATATGGTTTTGTTCTTATTTCACTGTCGGATACACAGACTCATTTGTTAACATCTAACTTCAACAAGCATTGAAACTTAAATACGAGCATGAGTACATAGAATAGACTGCATTGGTTTTGAAAATTTTAATAGAGTAAAATCTCAATAAAAAATGTGAACAAGGTCTTCAGTGTGAGCGTGATAAACTTTTTTTGTCAAACTCATAATTTCTACAAAGTTTTGTAAGATTGAACGGTTTTTCAGAGAGGCCAAGATAAACAACGGCAGTCCAGGGAAGAGCAGGCGTGGCCGAGCTTGGGCCGATGCATTGCAAAAAATGAGCCGAGCTTTCAAAAAACCTGTACTGACTATTGCACGTAATTTAGTTCAAATGCAGAGAAATTTAAAGAATTATAAACAATGTATTCAATTCGTATAGATTCAGTGTGTGAATATAATGAGCTGGCAACCAGATACTAGCTGCCATTGTGTAGTTAAAAATAGTTAAAAATAATCAATATACAATTAAGGCAGTTTCCTACATATAATTAAAATATACACATATATCGCAATAAGGGCTGACAAGTACAACTGACACAACACTAGCTGCAAACCAAATTAAAAAGGCTTCTACAAACTACGGCAGCTCCTAACCTACATATAATTAAAATATAAGCAACACAGTCTCTTATTGGTCTCTTATAAGTCAACAATTTGGATCTAAATAATGTTACTAATAAATATTACAATCATCCTTATGGTGGTCTCTCGCCTTTCTAGCGTTTATTAGTATATGTCACACAAGCAATTGGTAGAGAGCTAAGTGATAGAGAAAAACATTCCTATACCTATCCGTAACCTAGTTGTATGTAATTATTGAGGCTGAAATTCATCTATGTTTCCCCTCGCACACAGCCTTCGATCACCACACACAAAGCTCGCTTAGCTTCTCATCATTTAATAAATAATTATATTGATAAAATAAGAGTAAACCACTAAATGGTAAATTTCTATCATCTTTACAGCAATTTGGTTGTATTTATATAAAAATTAATAAATATGTTTACTGATGAAGCAGGTACCAGTCGCAGTTCGATTTTTGATGTCCACATAATTATCTTCTGCGTGAACCAGTTATTAAGCTAAAATCAATGCGGAGCTTAATGGCCACATGCGTTTTGTCAAAAGAGTTGCTACCGATATTTGCTTTTACAGTTTTGGCAAAATCAGAAGCTAATTTCTAATAAAATGATTCGAATTTCTTAATTGAATTTTACGTTTTTATTTTCTTCTGATTTTTTGCTGAATCGATTCTTTTCTTGGAGATTATGCTACCCTGATACGTGTAATGTATGAATGAAAATGTGGTTATCACAAGAATAACTGTATTTTTCATCGACTTCCTCACGTTTTGTCTTTCTGCCCCAAACATTTTCAATTTTTAAGTGCCACAGATTTCTACCAATGAAAGCTACAATTAAAATAAATGAGTTCAAATTGTGGAGATACCCATTAAATTTAATTGCATTTCGGCTTCATGAAAAATTTTCTTTTTAATTATTTGGTTTGCATCATTCGTAAAAGTACAAAGAAGTATAGGAGCTAAATATTTAAATGATTTTTCTTTCAATCTTTCACAAATTCGATTTATCCTATTTTAACTGGATTTTAAAAAACGTTTTTGCTGCCTATAGATGAAGTGTAACGTCACAGAGAGATTGGAGTTTTCAGGTAGTTATATATTATTGGGTATGCAGTTACTAAGCATCTGAAAAAATAAAGACAAAAACAATAGTCGCTTTTATATGGAGGCTCAACTCATGTTGCAATTAGTTCAAGTTCTTAATCCGATTGGAGAATTTATCTATGAGCCTCGTCTGATATCAAAGTGCCTTTACAAATACTGTTGTCTCTGTTAGATAACAAGCATTTCTTTAAACGCTTTACAATGAACGCCCATGTCAAAATCCATTAGATTCAACAACACTGTGGGTTTTTTAATGCCACATCCAGTTTGTTAGAAACAACTGGCATTCCGAGCAGAAGAAAACTTATTTTCGATGAAATCTATTGCAAATGACGTGATATATTGCACTTTGCAACAAAAAAAGTAGATAATGTTTTTAAATTGACCTCCTTGAATTTTTATTAGATTTTAGATTTCCGTATTCAGTACTTGGAGAGTTTCAGCCTGATCCACATGACCGTCAATTTGGAATTTACCAGCACTCTTCAGGAAACAAATACTATGTCTGAAAACCAAGTGATAAATACGTTTAAGAATACTGGCGCTTTAAACAGATTTTTCCTGTCAGGCGGATTGTGAAATTTATGAAGCAAAAAATAGTTTATCAAAGACAGAACAACAATTGACTAGGTAATTCTATTATGTATGTTGCTGGATGTGTTGAGCAAAATTTTAATTTGTTGATTTTAAAGGTTCCAGTGATATATTTTAAAATGCTAATTTCATTCATGAAACTTTCTTGTTGCCATCTATCAAGCACCGATGAAACTAAAATTAAGTATATATTAAAGGGCTATGACATTTAAGTGTATGTAACATCCCATGTACTTCAATATACAAAAGTTCTTTAATCATTGGAGAATATTGAACGACTATTACTTACTCCTCTACACATGATTTCTCAATGTTTATTCAAAACTTTCAGTAGAGGGTACATTCGCAATCAAGGTGATCAAAAGCAAATACATCACAACATCTAGTTAAAAAGCTTCGTTCTTCATCTAAATGTAGTAAATTTCGTATCTCTTTATGAATGTAAAGTGATGTTTTGAGTTTTAATGAAACCATTTAGCTTTATTTGTACGTAATTTCTAATGCATTTATAATAAAGTTTAAGACATTTCCCAAATACAGAGTTTTTCCAAAATATTTCTCTGTCACCTCCTGTTATTCAGAGCTCCTTGATTAGTATGTCCATCAGTTGATAACATCTATCAACTGAAGCAGAGGTGGAAGTGAAACGGGGCGACGCATTGGGCAAGGTGGGAAGGGCAAGTCGGCGCGGGTTTCATTTTTCAAAAGTGGGTACCCATGGAGCAAACGTGGTGAAAAACAGTTCTGAGATGAGAAAAACTTAACCAAAAAATTGCCAATTTTAGAGATTGTAAAAGTAATTTTCTTGTATCACAGTTCCCAAATTGATGAAATTTGATTGACTTGGAAATTTTGAAAAATCAATTAACATGTATTTCCAACTCTTAGCGAAAAATACTAACAAATTTTTTTTTGATCTGATTTGTCATCAATAGACTTTGCAGTTAACCTTTTATAAATACATTGCATAAAACTTTATAGAGTTAAAATTTGTTATTTGGCTGTTAATAATAATTTTAATATATATTGTTATTAGATTCCCATTAGCAGTAATAGTAAAGATGGCATTTGAAAAAATGATTCTATATCTTTGGGCAGTAAGGACTCAAAATATTTGGCAGTGTTGTTGATGCGGTGTAGTGCTATGAAAATCGTTATCGAACAAAAATGGGGCAATAAAATATCGCAAGTAGTTTTTTAGTGGCGCAATTTGTGGCTGTAGAACATAAATTTTGGGGCAATATGGGGCAGACGTCAACATGTGGAAATGGGGTAGAGCACAAAGTCTGTGGGGAGGGTCACAAAAATCTCCCTACTTCCATTTCTGAACTGAGCTTGCATAAAGCAGATGCTTGCACTTGCTCTATTAATATTAATATGAATAATTGAATTTTGATATTATTTCTCTCTGGCGGGTCCGGTACGCTCAAATTGTGAGTCCAGTTACATAGAAATTCTCTTTTTTTCAACGAAATTAAATTTTCAAAATGAGATTTTGTTTTTGATGTCTTCCAAACAATATTAAGTCAAATTTATCTGCGAAATTATTCATATATTTTTTCTAAATTGACAGGATTTTATAAAATGTAATTTTACTAATTTTTGCAAAACTTTAAAATGATATATTATTAATTATAATGCACTTAAAAGAGTAGCAAGTAGCAGTTAGTGTGGGAATGTAATATACATAATAGCCTAACGCTCTAATGCGTCACGCAAACTTTTCTGATGAAATCTATGCCAAAGTAGAAGGCGTACGTTATGTGGAATTAACCATAAATACTTAACAATAAAAATCGGGTTCCAAAAGAACTATTTGCTGCAATTCTCTATCAATATAAGTGTGACAAAATTACAATATGTTGTGCATGAAACAGTGCGACATTGTAGAATATAAGTGGATATTGTACTATGAAAATCTGCCAAGATCCTTCTGAACTTAAAAGAGAATAATTTTAACATCAAAAACATGAACAAAAAATATTAGAATAGCAGAAACATCTAAATTGAAATACGAAAGTAACAACTATACTATATTAAACAAATATAATTTATTAATATAACATGTGTTTCATATAATGCACGCATATGCACCAACATTTAGTGTAGTGGTCCTTTATTTTATTTGACGTAGCATATTTTTCTGGCGATGGTCCATGTGCATGAAAACGTGCCCTTAAATAATTATGAATGTATATATAAATATATATATAAAATGAAGAATAAGGAGAGGATAATTAATATGCTTTCACATTCCTAGAAACGTTTGTAAACATGCTTTGATAATATTCTTACCTTAATTCTGCGTCAAATAGAATGCAAAAACCTTGGAAATGAATTGGCTGTATTTTATTCTGTAGATTAGCAATCACTAAATTAATGCAATATGCCAATCTAGGCAATAGTATTCATATAAATTTAGATATGAAGCACAGATTATGTGTAAGTACCACTTGGTTGCAAATTGTATATCATAAATTGTGATATCTAACACAACAGCCCGGTAGTAGATTTTCTGCCAGATGCTTTGTGAAGTGTGAACAAGGCCTACTGTAAACACTGCCAGGTGACATGCTAAAATGAGGACAACAAAACACTTCACCCACAAAGCCACATTTGATGTAGAATGTTGCCATAGGAAATCAATAGCAAACTATTTGTAACTTTAATCATTTCAAAATAATTTAAGAATTAGAATTTATAAAATATTGCGAACAATTATTTTTAGAAATAAGAACATTCCTAATAGACAATAAGTTTTCCATAATTAAAAATCAATTGTTTCCCCTAAATTTAAACTCCAGATTACAGATTTTCTAAACTTTTTAATTTGGCATACAGCATTTCTATTACACTTCCCTACTTGTAAAATCATTCAATTTATTCAACAAACCATTGAAATTACTTTTTAGTAAACTCAAATTTGCATATTTAAATATTAAAGTTTCTAGTTTAGTATTAATAGAAATATGAAAAAGCAGCTATGTATTTATTACACATTTGTATATGTATATGTATATACACATTTGGATGTAAGTTTCTGTAATCTATGCAATTGCAAATATAAAAAGTTACTTTGTTAATGAAAAAATACTGTTAGGTAATATATTTTTCTTAGTAACACATTTAATACAATTTTTTGGTAATATAATTTTTATTAATTACATGCTCATAACTCGAGGTGATGTCATTCTTCTCAAATTGATTCTTTCCTGTATTTCCTATTTTTAGATTCTTCACACAGTGCCTTGTGCTTCAACTTATTACTATTTCGCTATTTCTTTATCCAACTAGCTGTTATGGTTTGTTTCTTTCAATCTCGATCTCCATCTTACTCCACATTCAGCTTCCATCCTTTTGTGATTCCTCAATTTTCTTAGTTATATATTACTTCAATACTAAACATATAGTAGTTCCTTACTTTATTGCTGCTTTGTAAGTAAAATCTCTCATCTCCATTTATGTTGAATGCTTTTTCTACTGCTAGTAACGCACTAAATTAATTCTTATGCCATTTAGCTACTTTTGAAGAATATCTCAACACTACCATAGCTCACATATTTATTGGTAGCCGTTCCCGGCAGTAAATTTTTCATTGCACATAATGTTCAGCATATTTTTCATTATTCATTGCAAAAACACAGCTTAATTCAGTTTGAAATTCAAAACAAAAGTTAAGCTTACTACCACTATAAACGTGATTTCAAAATTATAGCAGTAACTGGCCTAACCCTAACTCTAACTGGGTTCAGACCGTAGCCGGCAATTGTTTGCCACAAAACTCCGGCTGCAGCCAACGCCTCAAAGCACTAATTTATTGTCGTCTTAATGTTGTTTTGTCAATTTATTAGCAACTTCTGCAGTACCTTCTCACCTTTTTAATCCTTTCCTTATTCATGATCTGTTCAGTCTCTCTTTATCACTGATAAGGACTTGAAATCTTCTATTTTGGTATGACTGTTAATCCTCAAACCACATTCTTTGCACATTTGCATCTAAGGATGAGCTTATTAGAGTCCATCCATCACAATCTGCACATATTTTTTTACTACAAGCCTTCGAATTTGCAAGTTTAGCCATGTCAGTGTGTTACTGAAAGCCCAGTATTGCATGCTTGGTAATCAAACACTTCTTTGTTTTTATGTGACTGTCAGATTCTCAAAGTGATCAGTCACAGTAAAAATATCTGAAGAGAAGATGAGACCAATTTAAGGATCAGATTATTCATTGAATATAAATTTTCATGTGAGAGTAAATGAACAGATTTTAAATATGCACCAGTTGCTATATCTTATAGTTGAGAAAAGAAATTTGCAAATCATTTAATTGCTTGTTACAGTTCTGTTTAAAATAAAATAGGAGCATTCTTATCATTTTAGCTGTTCTTACTTGATTTCTAGATAATAACAAAACAAATAATTTTAGCGAAAGAACCGAAATGTTCGGGAATAAATTGGCTTAGAATTATTTCTAACCCTCTCAATGTAAGAGAAGTGTTATCAAGTACAGTAGGTTGCTACTAATGGAAGAAGATAGCAATAATTTTTTTCTTCTTCTATTTAAAATAACATCTTATTTTGATCACACATATTTTGGAAATCAATAGAGCACAAATTGCACAAAATCAATTTGTTAAAATTTCATTGCTAATTATATTCCAATACATTCAAGCAAAGTTGCTTGAATAAACATTAGTCTGTGTATGGCAATGTCAATTTTATTAAGAAAGAGCCACAAAAAAGCACCCTGTAAAAATATAGGTGTTGCAGTTATCAAGATTATTTGAGATTATAAGTATTTTGCACAGGCTATAATAAGTCAGGCTTACTACTTGCTGCTTGTCATATATAATTTCCCTACTTGCTTCTGTACCACCTTACTCCTGCTAACATACATCTTCCCACAGGGGCGGATACAGAAATATTTTGTAGAAGGGTCCCAATATAGAACAAAATGCTAAGTGCAAAATTGGGTACTTTTTTTTCTACACACAAATGGTACTCAGAATATAAGAAGCTCGTGCAAGTTCTTTTGTCATCACTGTACCAAAAAACACTACAATATGCCTTCTTCCCGTCACCATTCACAGACCATATTATTAGTTAATATTACTATAAAGTTAACAAAGAGTATTATACAAATGAAATCCAAAGAAAACAAAAAACGGAAACTTCCAGCAAGCTCCTCAGAACAAAGTTATATATTTACAAAGGACGAAACCAAACGAAAACAACAACGGTAGACACAAATCTAGAATATTAGAAGTATGGACAAACTAAACAATAAATGATCATACGGACAAAACAAGGAAATTAAACAAAAAAACCAAAATCTAAATCAAAGTAAGAAGTTAAATAGACACTCAATCACACATACATACTTAGTAATGAGGTGCATTAGTTTAACATTTTTTAACTGGAACACTATGGCAAAAATATCATGCCTATCTTGTGGTTTTTTATTAAAGAACAATTGCTCTTTGATTTCATGCCAATTCGGATTACAGGTAAATGTGATGAAGAGATCTGGTCTTCCACAGTGCCTAACATAGGTCATGGCATCTTGAGTTCTCTCATGCATATATCTGGGTCCGCCAGTGAATGAAGATGGTAATATGANAAGAACCGAAATGTTCGGGAATAAATTGGCTTAGAATTATTTCTAACCCTCTCAATGTAAGAGAAGTGTTATCAAGTACAGTAGGTTGCTACTAATGGAAGAAGATAGCAATAATTTTTTTCTTCTTCTATTTAAAATAACATCTTATTTTGATCACACATATTTTGGAAATCAATAGAGCACAAATTGCACAAAATCAATTTGTTAAAATTTCATTGCTAATTATATTCCAATACATTCAAGCAAAGTTGCTTGAATAAACATTAGTCTGTGTATGGCAATGTCAATTTTATTAAGAAAGAGCCACAAAAAAGCACCCTGTAAAAATATAGGTGTTGCAGTTATCAAGATTATTTGAGATTATAAGTATTTTGCACAGGCTATAATAAGTCAGGCTTACTACTTGCTGCTTGTCATATATAATTTCCCTACTTGCTTCTGTACCACCTTACTCCTGCTAACATACATCTTCCCACAGGGGCGGATACAGAAATATTTTGTAGAAGGGTCCCAATATAGAACAAAATGCTAAGTGCAAAATTGGGTACTTTTTTTTCTACACACAAATGGTACTCAGAATATAAGAAGCTCGTGCAAGTTCTTTTGTCATCACTGTACCAAAAAACACTACAATATGCCTTCTTCCCGTCACCATTCACAGACCATATTATTAGTTAATATTACTATAAAGTTAACAAAGAGTATTATACAAATGAAATCCAAAGAAAACAAAAAACGGAAACTTCCAGCAAGCTCCTCAGAACAAAGTTATATATTTACAAAGGACGAAACCAAACGAAAACAACAACGGTAGACACAAATCTAGAATATTAGAAACGAAACCAAACGAAAACAACAACGGTAGACACAAATCTAGAATATTAGAAGTATGGACAAACTAAACAATAAATGATCATACGGACAAAACAAGGAAATTAAACAAAAAAACCAAAATCTAAATCAAAGTAAGAAGTTAAATAGACACTCAATCACACATACATACTTAGTAATGAGGTGCATTAGTTTAACATTTTTTAACTGGAACACTATGGCAAAAATATCATGCCTATCTTGTGGTTTTTTATTAAAGAACAATTGCTCTTTGATTTCATGCCAATTCGGATTACAGGTAAATGTGATGAAGAGATCTGGTCTTCCACAGTGCCTAACATAGGTCATGGCATCTTGAGTTCTCTCATGCATATATCTGGGTCCGCCAGTGAATGAAGATGGTAATATGACTTATTGTCGAACCCCTACTGCATTTCCATCTTTTTCAATGGCATCTTTGATGTGAGCATATGACTCCACTCAAAGTTTCTTTTGATTAATTTTAATGCACAACAAACGCTCACTCATGTCAACCTATGTGTTTCCAAAATTCTCTTAAGAGTATTGTTCTTGTAATGAGGCCTTATATCTTACTTGCCATGTTCTTGGTTTACTAAAATGACAGCTAACTCATTTGCAGTGGGTGCATTAAATCGTCTTTCATTCTCTCCTGCCATTAGCGATTATGATTATTGGCAATATCTAACTTTTGATTTTTTTAAACAATTTCTTCTCAGTGCCAACAGAAGTATAAAGCACAAGTAACCCTTTCTGTTATCTCACAATGATGATTTTTTTGAAAAAAATTTTTAGTTGTTACATATTGAGTTTTATTAATACCAAACTAGTTAACTTACTATGCTTTTTGATCTAATATTTTTATTCTAATTATTGCCAAATTTGGAAATATGATTAATTTACTAAACTAGAAAAATCTATTTGTAGGGTTCAAATTAAAAATTGCTTACTCCTAAGTGTTTGTAATTTATGACGTGGGGCAATTTAAAAGGCTACTTAAGTGAAACTAGGAATGAGAAATATATCCATTTTGTATGAAATGTTGATGAAGTTATAGCTTACTAAGGTGAAAATAATTTGAACACACTTTCATTATACCTTAACTTGTTGTGAAATATTGTGAATCATATAGCAATGAAATTTGATAGGACACATTTTTAATGGTGTCTTTGAGGAGTCCCAACGCTTGTTTTTCAATACAAAAATTTTGATTGTAATGATTTTGTATGTGTTCGGAATATAAATCTTTTGATCTCTTGTATTACTGCTAAGTACGCATTTATGTAAAGTGTTTAAGAAAATACAAACTAATGCTTTATTACGTTGATATGCAACCCAATAGTTCGTCCTTTACACTGTTTTAACTATGGTTTGGAAAGTGGTTATGAAGTGCTATGTGAACCAACTCAAATAATGCGTTCATTCATTGAAAGCTAAGGCCACGGTTAGACTACGTGATTGGTAGCAAGAAAAGAAACAAAATCACGTCGAAACGCAATTTTCTTGCTACCAGTTTCAATTTGAATTAATAATCGTTAATAATCTTAAACATTCCGGTGTTGTTTTATAAAGAAAGAACTAGCAGTTTTCCCCTCATTTCTAAACAATATTCTTTATGCCAAATCAGAATTTTGGAAATCGCGAGACATACATATCTATTGATGAATTCCAAGACGTTTAGTGTTAAATACTGCTAATAAACTGTATTCGTGTGCTTGAAGTACCTGAAAATTACTATTTTCTATGAAAATTCGGATTTATTACCGCTCAAGTAATCAGTAGGTCTAAGGGTTGCTTTAGCAACAACTAAACTAAGAAATTTAGGGTAAAATTAGCATACTAGCTAGATGGTATTAGAATCTTTCATTCTGTCAATGAATTTATTACATTGCGTTTATACATTTGCTGTAAAATCAGCTTACTAACATCATAATTTTTAATATATAGTTAACACAAGATATATACATGTTTGAAAAATAAAGAGTTCCAAACAAGTTGTTGTTTAAAATTTAATCAAATTGATTGTTACACAATCAGCTTAAATATATTTCTTACGATTCTGAAATTGTTTGTACTTAAAGGTATTATAAGAAAAGGTATTGTATGTACTTAGCGCTTATATAAATGTGCAAAAAGTACTTAGCGGTCGTATAAATGTACTTTTGGCGTACTTAGCGGCATATATATATATATATATATATATACACAAATAGTTCTCCTCTTCATAGAAAAAACTTGGTGCGCCCCTGAATATAATGCAGTTGCGAATTGTAAATAAAGTAACTGAAATAATCATAGTAACTTGGATGGCAGAGATGTATTGGAATCTCACTAGTCAAAGAGAACTAACTAATGATTAGGAAAAGTAATAGTAAAACCTAATTATGGTCAATCTCTAACAAGTGGAGATTCTAAACTCTTGGCGCATTGTTGGTATAAAATGAAGGCAGGTGATGTGAGGCTCGTCTGCTTGCAATTGTTAAATATTTAGCAATATTAATATCACATGGACATCAATTGCAGTTTTTTAGGAGAATTATCTGTAATATCAAAATAACTTGTCTGAAAAATTTCATTTAAGAAATAAACATGACATTTTTAACACTAGAAACACAAAAATAGGTCAAAATGAGCTATATGCCTTTTTGTTTATTTCATTATTCATTCAGCAAAAACACTAGCAGGTACATATACTTCCAATTATGTTGATAATCTATCATCAATGATTTATAATGATATTGTTGTTAGAACTAACTCTGATATTGTGAACACTTTTAATGAATTCTTTGCTGCAGTATATTCAATGAGTAATAAAAACTACAATACTTTTCCAAATTCACAATTCAATTCAATTAAAATAACATATAATGATGTACTGAATTATATTTTTTATCAATTTCTGGGCAATATACTAATAATCTTCCTACAGAATTTCTTAAAGCCTTTGCCAACCATCTTATATCACATGTATTACAGATATTTAAGTACATAATATCAAGTTGTCATTATCCCAATTTATGGAAAATTGCCCAAATCACTCCAATTCACAAAGCTGGTTCAACCAAATGCATAAATAATTAGTTCATTGCCAAATTGTCTCTAGTTTTTGAAAAGATACTGTTTAAGAAGTTATATCTGATTATTTCTGAAAAAATTTCACATTTTCAATATGGATTTTAAGATATAGATCTACTGTAATACAACTTTTAGAATTTATTGATTTATTTTACAAACTTTTTAATGAAAACAAAGACATATTTATTTTATACTCTGATTTTACAAAGGCATTTAATAAAATATCTCTTATTAATGTCTAAACTTATATCATTCAACTTTGGATGTGATCTATAATTATTTAATAGCTTTATATTCTGCGTGCTTATTTTCTATTTATATATATATATATATATATATTATTTACAAATTACATACATATAGGATATACAATAAAGAAAATGCACACAAAGCTACTTACAAACAATATACAACTTAAATTAATAAAATTAAAACAAACATTTAAGCTTAAAACATAAAAATTTTCGCCATGCATTTAATTTATTTGAATATCCGTATTTAAATTGATTAGCAAGCTGGTTTTCCTTCAACAATTTCTTAAACTTGTGTAAAGATGATGATTTACGTACATTTTGCGGTAGATTGCTCCAGATTTTCGCCGTTGTTGTTGTGAATGCACCTCCTTTCCAGCAACTGTTGTTTATTTTAAAAATATTTATACATTTCTCTGTTCTTTTGTTTACATTGAAAAATTTACATATACTGCTTCTTTTCAATTTATTTACAATTTTGTACATATTTACAAGACAGATGTATTTCATAAAATAAGATGGTGCTAGGCTGGACAAAGTTTGTAGCTGTCTACCAGTTTGCTGTTTATCGATGGTATACATGGCACAGATTGACCAGTTGAAAACTCTATTTATTTTTTGCTGATTGGCGATGCTTATATTGATTAATAATGTGTATGCATATATATAATGACTAATAACTAATGCATGTAATATCTCCTACCTTTGGTTTACCTTTCTTATCAGTTTTTTACTTTGACCTCCCAACATGCCGCCAAGAATCAATTCGTTTTTTATTTGCAGATGATTGTAAATTTCTTACAACTTCAACAGCTAATATTGTTGTAGATTACAAAAATTTATCAAATTGGGTTCTTGATAATTTGATTAGTTTTAACCGACACAAATTCAAGATTTTAACAATTTCTAAGCATAATGGCGTACAACTTGGTTTTTGGCTACCTATAAGTAATACAGTTAAAGTCTTAGCATTTACCTCTCTTCAAATCTGAACTGATCTACACACATTCCCCAATAACAAAGGTTGGTGGCACTAACCAAATTAGTAGTGACAAATTAACCAATCATTTTTGTGACAATGGTACCTTTTTGTTTCGTCGTTTTGTAACGAAAATTAACCAAAATGTCTCATTATTTAGTTTCCAAAATTAACCAGAGTGTTTCGTCTTTTAGTTTTGAAGAACAACCTATTATATTAATGAACATTGTAATCAAAATTATGATAAAAATAAGAATGTATAAACATGTAATTCATTCAAGTGTCAAACATGGGCCTTCTCCTGCTGTTCATGTACTACAAAATGAAAAATCGATATTAAGGATCTGTCTTTAATGAAATATTATCAGGAATAAAAAGCATAGTCTGATACGATTTAATGAAAATTGTATTGTGGTCAGATCTGTTCATTCTTTCATGCAGTACCCTATATGATACATATGATATATATATATATATATATATACATTATATATATATATATATATATTGTGATTAAGCCAATTAACCATGATAATTCCTTCGACGAAATTTTTTTTCAAAATTCGCTAGATGGCGTCGTAAAATATTCAATTAGTATACATTAAACAAAGGAAAAAACGTTGTTTTTTTTAAACAAATAATTAAATTCTTCAATTTAAAAGTTACAAGACTTATCTGATAAATCAAAGCAATTCAGGGCAATGCATTGCAAAGTGCTTCTTTGAGAACCACTAAGCTCTCAACAGAAATAGCACTTAGCTGCAAGCGATCTTTGGTGACAATTCGCCTGGCAATAGAGAAGTGCCGCTCAGTTTCAGCTTCGGATGCTGGCACAACAAAAACCTTCTTAGCAACTGATGACAGAAAGGGATAATCGAAACGATTTCCTTCCCAGAAAGACAAAGGACTCTCACCATTGAAAACATTCTGCGCATTAACATAATTTTGCAATTCTCTTTTTGCGGACCCTGAGAACTGGGCTGTGACTGTTGAACTGCTTGTTTGTGCTTGACGTAAATCTTGGAATGGATCTGCAAGTCGGCCGCGTTTGGGCGATGATGGCGTGCCTTCAGGACCCGGTTCTGGCTGAGAATTTTCAAAGAAATGGTCAAAAGCTGATAAGGTATTCTCTGCTTTCATCAGGAAATCTTTTTTTCTCCTGGGAATTTTCGACAAATCCCAAATGGGCAAAAGATGGATCCAAAATCATACCAAGGACGTGCAGATCAGATGTTAAAGTACAATACTTTTCGTCAAGGAAGTGCTTCACATGATATTTCAAAGTGACAAGACATATTTTGTCACGAATTACGTAGTATGCCAGTATCACATATTGCAAACTTGGAAAAAGCACTGCCTCGAGACGGTCAAAAATTGCACTGAACTCACCAAAGAATGAGGCTAATTCTTTGACAAGTTGCACAGAAATGAACAGAACTTTCTCAATTTGGCTTCGTTGGTCCAACAATGTGCGGAGCTCATCATAGCATTCGTAAAGAGACTTGAATACGGCATGGTAGCCACGCCATGGTCTTGTGTCACTGGTTCGATGAACATAAGAGAGCAAATTCTTTACGTTGTACTCAAATTCCTTCACATGAGTTAAATCTTCTTTAGTTCTGACCCAGGAACATTCGAACACCGTTGAAAGTCTGTGCGTCATACACTGGTAGTGTAATTCATGTGACAAACCCACTACAAAGTTTGACCCTGCATCTGTAACAAGTGGAGTGTCGTCCTCGCCCATCCAAATCTTGAAAAGATTTGTTCTATCTCTTGCTTCAAATTGGTGTGGCTTTGTGTAAACATTCTGCAGTGGAGTGATTGATGCCTTAGTTTCCAGTTCCAAAAGATGGTAAAATCCAGGTATGATCGTTTTCGTTCATTATCAGTCCATAAATCTGTGGTACAAGAGACCTCTCTGCGACTGGAAGCTTCACTAGCAATGCACTTCATCTTTTCAGTGAAGCTCGAAAATTTTTTGATGACTTGATCCTGAATTGTTTTCCTCCCGTACCAAATATCGTGGACCTCAACGTTCCCAAATTTGTGTCCAATGGTGACCAACAACTTTGCAAGATCCAGAAATGACTTGAAGCTGATTACAAGACAAACAGAAGTAGATGAAATAGAAAAATTTAATAATAAAGATCTTTTTACTTCAACAAAGGGATTAAAACTTATTGACTTTCCTGCTTCTTGGTCTTTAGATATGCCTAATAGATGCCAACAATGACTTTATGGTTCACGGCTTTCTATTTGGTAATTGTGTTCCTCTTCCTAATTGGCTCTGTTTTATCAAAGGGTTAATAGACGTTCTCAGGTCAATGGATTGTGCCAGTATTTGATTAATTATGAAGATATGCACACTTTGTTTGATGATCTATGTCAAGGAGAATATAATTGTAAGCTTAAATATTGTTCTATGATTATCAGATTTTCCCTAATATTGCAGTTTATTTCAAATTCCGCTTTCCAATTTGTACGAGACCACTTGCCACTGCCATTTGAACACTTTCTTCGTTCACATAAATCTTACAGCATAAATCTGAACGCCTCAAGCCTTGCTTCAGGTAAAATAGCAGTTGCCCAAGTGTAGCATATCTCGAAAACTACATAATATAGAAACTTTGTTGATAGCTCATTTGAAGCAGAAGGTACAATTTCCTATCAAACTTGAATACATTTTAGGGGCCTAAATGGTTAGGTTTAGGAGTTATGTGCAAATTAACTATTTTTTCACTTTATTTGTTGACACATTTTCATATAATTCAACAGAAGTAGCAGCATATTTATCACATGTAATAGTGGATTTAATCCAAAATACATGAAGCTTTCTTAAGCACCACTGTAAGCAATGGCTGAAGCATTCCAATTACGTAACAGCAATAAAGATAATTGAAAAGTTGTCATGTGTTAATGATGCTGCTGAAACGGCGTTGTCAATAGTGACAGAAATTCGCTCATCATCATCAGCTCCACAACTGAAAGGTCACCAGGAACTATTGGTTACTATTAAACATGCATTCAATCAAAAGTTGAAAAAGCATGCCGAAAAGGTCGCCTGAAACATCAAAGTGGTATCCGTACCAGAAAAACTACTCTGCGCAACTTTAGCTTTTGATTGCTTTGCTATGAAAACTGACTGTTTACTGTCTTGTAAACAATTTCAAATTTTTAACCGTATCATATAACCTTGTGGCTGACAAATGTATGGAATTGTGTGTGAAATGAAGTCAAGTTTTTAGCATTTCTGTTGTAGTACTGCATATTTATAATATTGCGTGTGTACGAAGGTTGTGACTTGACACAGCCAAGAGAAGAAACAAGGGTGATCGACCTCCACCCACCAAAAAGTCTTCAAAACTATAATTGACTTTAAGTTTGAACTAAAAATATTATGTTAATTATAGCGAATTTTTTTTGAAATACTAGGATTATGTCATTTTTTAAATTATTTTTCCACTTCCATACCATTGGGGTTGTTCTCCCATTCAAGTTACATATAATAATTTTAATCCTAAAATGCAAGGAACTAAAACATTAGTAATTAAATTTTTATTTTGATGTTAATCATTGTTTAACAGATGTGAAACTTTCATATTGGTGATTTTCTAAGTAAGTAAGGTAAAGAGTAAGGGCGCCAGAATTACGAATTTCAATCTGGACCAATTTTTATATTCATTGCGATAACAATTAGCGTAAGATTTGTGAATGGTAATTTTTTAAAAGAATAATTACCGAGTCAATAGAATACTAGTAGAGACCCCTGGTTATCTGCCAACTCGCTCAAATACAGTGACCTGGTATGGTACCCACTGATCCTTTGGTCATTTTGATTCAATCATAACAAGCACTTGCTCAAGTCATTTTTTTTTGAAAAACTGGGCTACATCACGGGTTTGAAACATTTTGTAGTCTTTAAGTACAGTAAAACTTAAATCACCATTATATCAAAATTACAGGTGCTAGGCATTTCCTAGACGCTACTTATTATTACTAGTTTATTCCTTTTCCTATATCTCAATTTCTTGTTAAAAACTTTTGCTGTGTCAAAAAAATTTTTTATTCACGACCAAATTTTATGTAGTGATAGTGACCCGTGTCCTATACCTCTATTTTATACCTTGTTGTGAGTATGACTCCGACTGTACCATATAACTTTAAACGAAAAGTTCTACATTTAAAACGTATTAATTTAGTGCCGGTAAATTTGTAGTTATATATACAGTATTGTTAACATCAGTTCTATTGGTACATATAAGGCCACGGTTAGACTAGTGATTTACTCAAAAGTGATCTATCACATTTTGAGTGAATCGCAGGTCTAACCACCCGAGATAATTGGCGATGTGACGATCATGAAGAAATCGTGCACGTTCGATTTCCTTGTGATCGTCACATTGCTAATTATCTAGTGTGGTTATACCCCATTTACACGTGATACGAGACATGCATGTCTTGTGTTTTTAATGAGCGAATGTACGTATCTAAACACCCAAAACACGCGACATTCTCTACTTGAGTGGTTGAATGTCGCGTGTTTTGGGTGCTTAGACGTGACATTCGCTCGTTGAAAACACAAGACATGCATGTCTCATGTCACGTGTAAACGGGGTATTAGACGTGCAATGCTTTCAAAAGTGACAGATCACTTTTAACCAATCACCTAGTCTAACCGTGGACTAAACCTCAAACGTATGCAGAAACTATAGCTGTGACTATGTAAATATCTTTGAGCATTAGTAAATTTATTCTCCCCAAAAGGTTGAAAATAATTGTTCAGTTCTCATTTAAATGTTCTCGATAATGACATCAAAGGACGATTGGTGCCAAAATGTCAGACGTTTTTTCACCAATTATTAGTCAGACTTCAACATGAGGTCGTCGACCCCAATCTAAGCAGCTTTGTGTGATCGAATTTTTTACAGTGAATAGAACAATTGTAAAAGGGCGGGAACTTGGTTGAATAGAGCGCCTCTTTCTCTGAAAAATTGTCTCAAGCAAGTATTTAAGTGGTGATTATAAATATAAATCTTATTCAGGAAAACTATTAATAATACATTTATATTCTTTTCACTTACAAAAATGACAACAAAATTATGATGAAAAATTGATGTTGAATGCGTGTATAATTTGTAATTTGTTTTTTAGAAATTACCAACTACTCTAAGAATTTCATTTTCAGAAGATTTGCAATGTCTTGAAAGACTGACGTTGAATTGGCCTCTGTAATACAGGTACACTTCTTAGAATGCTTTAAATGGTTAAGTATTTCAAAGATATTGCTTTAGCTTTATTATACTTAACTTCAAATTTTACCCCTGCGATTTTGTACGTCAACATTAAAATTATCGGTATTGCAAATACGACGTTTTTAATAAGAAAATTATTTATTTATTTATCCCTATATTTTTGAAATTCATTTGAAAATATATTGAATAAAATTTTTGTG
The DNA here is from genome assembly GCA_900660155.1 of Hofstenia miamia. Lineage (NCBI taxonomy): Eukaryota > Metazoa > Xenacoelomorpha > Acoela > Hofsteniidae > Hofstenia > Hofstenia miamia. The sequence continues at coordinate 464,532 of CABFPE010000126.1, read as the reverse complement.
TCAAAAATTGTTAGTAGGGTACATAGTGGTAACCGACTTGATAATTAAAATTCTATATTTTGTACAATTTTTATTTATTTTAAAAGATTTCAAATGGTTTCAATAGATTTTAAAATAGTTTTGAATAGTAAAAAAAACTGAAAAGATATTTTTTATTAATTGTACCCCATGGAAGTCAATACAGCTAAAACTTTAAAGAACTTTAAAGATCTTTTCAAATCTTTCAAGAATCTTATAAGATGAATTCAAGTATTAATTGGGTCGGTGCAAGAAATTGCAAGAACTTTAAAGTATAAAAATGTTCTTTAAAGTAATGAGCATGAAATTTAAAAAACCACGCATAGACTTTTTTACACTTATATGTAACTTTAAAATAATAAATATGAAATTTAAAGAACCATATCAAGACTTCCATATTCTTTATAAGCAACTTTGAAGTTATTTAAAGTTCTTTACAGAAAAAATAGAAACATATAAATGCTAGATTTCAACATCGATTTTTTCAAGGTTTTATTTTCTTAATGTAACCATACAAAATAATCAATTGTTTGATAGTCTTCTTTCCCACACAGTGCTGATTTATGGTAGCTCTTGTTTCTATCTGAATTTGCAGCTCCTAAATTAGAAAAAATATACATGAATACATACATATTATATATATAATATCTATATATGAAACATATAATATATATATATATACAATATATATATA
>CABFPE010000126.1:376528-427007 GCA_900660155.1 Hofstenia miamia | reverse complement strand
TAACCTAAGAGCACACAAGGTAACTACAGCTGCCGCCCTCCCCACTGTGGAATAGCTATTAGGAGGCTGCTCCAGCATACCTTTAACTGGATGTGGGAACCACCATACAATTACCCTAGCTCGTAAACGCTTAGCTTTCCATCAGAATATAAAATAACCTGACAAGAGAAAATAAATCCAAAGTAGATTTGCTCATCATTAATTACATCATGTTCAGTATATTTATAGCACTTGGTAATAAACAACTAAATACTCGACTAGTACCTGTTAATCGTTCTTGTTTACAGTTTTTCCCTTGTTTAATATTTCTGCTACAATTATGCAATGTCAGCATTAATTTGACTACGCTGTTTGACCTATCTTTGTTTTGTCAAAATACTGTCGAGCATAATTTTAAATATAATTGCACAAAACATTTGCAAAATGAAATAATCAATCCTATAATGTTTTTACATTTTAATCATTATAATCAATATCAATATTTTTAGTCTTTGTTTCCCTCATCCTTTCCTCTCATCTTGACCACACATGATAGTTTTGATGGATTATGTCACAATATTGATTTTTTGCTATATTTTAATATTTTGTTTAATATCATCTACTCTAAATTTTAGATTGCTGGAAATTGTAGTTTAATTAACTTACCACATCAAAAGGTTTGCGAAACCTTGGGTGGATGGATTCGACTGAATTTCATTTAAATGCTAAAATCATGATTGCACGGGATTTAAAGTTGGATGCAAGTTGCCTTTACACGTCAGAGATTGAAGACGTCTTGGTTTGATCTTGCTTTATCACCAATGCGAGCGAGTTTGGTAACACCTCCAACCACAAGAGAATATATCAGATGGGTAAGCTACATATACTTTTTCAATATTTTATCATATATATTCAACTTTGTAATTTTTTTACACCTTTTTTGATTTTAAACAATGTTTTGCATTGGCGTTTTATTTGGTTAAATATATTGATGGTTTTTAAGCTTTTTATATTGTATGTGTTTGTAATAATTCATTTCCCAGCATATGTCTATAAACATTTTTTTGTATTCCCTCTTCCAGAATTTTTGCATTTTCTCTTCTGGTGTATACGTTTTTTGGGATGAGCAGTGTTAAGTATTAACAGTTTTACAAGGAATTGGCTACTCCACATTTTATATTTTGTTTAATCATATACAGTTTAAATTTTTTCTATTTGTGTGTATATCACACATCTGTATTTTTTGTGTGTGAGTAATAAAATATTTACAAAACAATTATTTATTTAGAATGGCAAACGTATTACAGTGTGTTTACAAATTTAACAAATGGGGATGATATCTATTAATGGTAAAAAAAATCATCAACTTATATATTTTTAAAAAAGCAAACACAAAGTTCAAAATAATTCGCATTTCTTCTGGGAGTTATATATTTCATTTTATGTTTATTGTATTTTTATTTCACTTTCTTGAATGTTTTATTACCATCGCATTAGTAAATAGGAATTATTCCATGTATGCATTTTATTTCTTGATAGTGTGCGTGTTTTACAATTATTGGATTAAGAAGGCGGTATTTTTATCATTTGAAATCAGAAGTATCGTATTCCCCTTTGACAAATGATGTGTCAACCTAGCGTATATTCCATTGTTGGATAATTATCTTAAGACGCTGAGAATAATTAACCATGAGAGTGTATGTGACCAATGTAATTTCCAGTTTTAGTTCGCAACGATTACCCTGTCAAAGAAAATAGAGTGTTGCGTGCACTAATCTTAGCTATTTCTAGATTGATGAAATTCCCATGGTAACGCATAAAAGAGAGGAAAAAGTGGATGAGCAACCCATGCGTTTTATAAATGCTTGATCAGTGGAAATTGTAGTTTAATCAACTTACCATGTCAAAGGAATGAGAAAGACTCAATGTATGATTGGGGAATGGAAATTGGTTTGACATGAGTCAGAGATTGAATGCATCCAGTTTGATATTAGTTTAACACCAATGCAAGCGAGTTGGGTAATGTCTCTAACCATATATCAGATGGGTAAGCTACTTTTTCAATATTTTATACTATAAATTCAACTTTGTAATATTTTTACACCTTTTTTGTTTTAAACAATGTTTTGCATTGGTGTTTTATTTGGTTAATTTTTAGGGTTTTATGTATTAATGGTTTTATGTGTCTATAAACATTTCCTTTGTACACGTTTATTCTCCTTTTTAAATTAGTTTCAATGCATTAATGTTTTATCAAGTATTGTGTATAATCGAATTTGTTTAATTTATTGCAAATGAGTGAGTGGAATTATTTCATTATAATGATTTTTAACTAACAATGTGAATTATGAGTATAGAATTATTAAAACTTAATTTAAAACAGTTTTATATGTTATTGTTTTATTCAAGTGTATTCATTTAGTATTTCACTTTCCATGTTTTATCATTTAATAATTTATTAACTAGCATCTATATTACGAATGTTGAATTAAGTTTATATGCACTATTGTTTTTTTACCATTGGTTTTTAAATCGGCTATGTTTAATTCCTTCTAACTTGTAATTGAACGGTGAATGGGTGAAATTATTTACATGTCAACTATATTACGCATGTTGAAATAACCAGATTATATATGCTAATGTTTTTACCATTTATTTTTAAGTTGGATATGTTTAAGTTTCTTCCAATTCCGAGTTTCTTGTAGGCATATTGTTTTTGAATTTAATTAATAGAGATTATTGCATGTGTTTATATATCTTACGTTTAGAACGATTCCCGCTATACATATTATCCGAGTTTATTCAAATGAAGTTGAACAATGTGGAAAAGTCGATAAAAGTGGTGGAGTTCGGAAAATCCATGTACAGTGTATGCATTCATATAACATTATAAAAGGCAAGTAAGAGTGAAAAAACATGGAAAAGTCGATGAATGTGTGTCAGTCAATAAATGCGTACAAAAGTGAACAATGGTGTGTAAGTCCATAAAACCAATGAAAGTTGGAAAACCCATGTAAATATATGCAAGTCGTGTAAAGTCACCAAAACAAAAAAATGTGTATAAACTATAAAACATGAAAAAAGAAAACAATAGTATGAAAGTTGGTGGAAGGTGTAATATCTCCTATTGTGTATAATTATATTGTATATTTGAAATGTATGTATATTATTAATAAATAAGATTGCATGCAGTATTTTTAGGAGGCGAATTTCGGTACTCTTTCCGAAAATTTATACTGGTTTTATTATGTATTAGGCCTTTAAGTATAGAGAATACTTTCCCTGATTTGTGAAAAATTAATTAAACGTTTTTAACATGTAAACTAGACATGCATTTTTTACCATTGTCTATAAAAAAATTTTTAAGCATTTTATTACATTGGATTGCAATCTCTTTTTATTTAATTTCTATATATTAATTGGATTGTGATCTCTTTTTTGTTTAATTTCCATATTTAATATTTTCCACATGTATTAACAAAGTAGTTTTTAATTATACTTTGCTTAGAAAACGAAAAATATTGTTTACGAAAATGAAATGTGTGATAACAAGGAATATTTTACAAAATGCAATGTTATGTATATTAACAAAGTGAAATTAGTCATACCAAAACACTGTAAAAATTGACTCAGCATGTAAATGAATCACCATGAAAATCAATTAGCAGTTGTCAAAAAATACATTAGTAGCTGTCAAGTAGAGATGAGTCACTAATTAAAATCATCTTCGCCAATATTCACGGTCTGTCACGTGACATGTGACGTCATGAGCTCTCGACCAATCAGAGCCGTTTTTGTGTCCTCTCATGGTACCCCCCCATAACTACTTCTGTCCAATTCTACTGATCTGAGTTTGTCTCTAAGTTGTTCTATTTCTTGGGCTTGTATATCATTGTCTAGGATTATCTGCCTGTTCGCATCCTCCTACTGTTGGCATAAGTTTCCCCATTTCTCATTTTGTTCTTGGAAACATTTGCTTGATTGTGCTAACTGATTTGTTAACTCTTGATATCTTTTTGGAAATTTTCACTTTGGTTCTCTAGGCAATTATCCATTTCAATTTTAAATTCACTTACTGCATTCTCATTTTCCTGCTCTTATTTCAACATTCTTTCTACCAGTAACTGTATCTCAGATCTCAGTATTGTTTCTGTTTCATTTGTCTCTCTTAAGATATTCAGAACTTCACTGGATCCCATTTCTGGGGACATGTGCAGGGTTTCCATTTCTGTGGGGATGTGTCTGTCTCTGAGCATGGTCTCCTTAGGGTGGGGGTTGTCTTGCTTGTTCCCTTCTTGGTTCTGCCTTTCTTTCCTTGTGTATTTGTCATCTTGATTTATAAATAGTAGTGGCTGGCAATTTGTGCAATTCTCCATCTCTGTGCCTGCTTCAAGTTAGATGTAGTCATAGTGGTTATCTCGTAGCTGACTGTGTGCTGTATCTGATTTTCTGCATGTGTTCTGTTATTTTGGTTGCTTCACTTACTTGTTAATTCCAAGTCCTGAGTCAGGATTTTGGTTTGATTCTTCTCTTCTTTGTTCTTAACTGTCACAGTCGCCATATGTAGCATCTGCTACTAAGCTTTAACAGAGAGTAAATTATTCTTTTAAAATATAGTTCCTCTTAACATGCGGGTAGAGATGTACTGATGTTAACTTTATTTTACTCTGACATGAGATATGCTATCATTAACTTTTGTTTAACTTAATGTAACTTGATACTGTTTAGGTATACCACTGTCGCAGTGCTTCTCCATGATTTGGCTATGGCCTCTGGCTGACTCTGATCTCCGAATCAATCCACATGTGCCTCCATCATTGATTGAGTAGTTCCAAGTCTCAGCTCTTCAAAGTACTTATGTGTTCCCTATCCTAACTCAGTGCAGCTCTCATGGCTGTTTGTAACTGACTTAAACTCAATTGGTAATGTGTACTTATGATACTTCGCAACCTGGCAATGTCCCTAGCTGCTTAATAAATATTACTTCAGCCATTACAGAAAACTATTGGCTTTAATTAATATAATTACTTGCAGCTTCCTACCTTACATTTAAATAACAGTACATGCTTGGTCTATTAATACATAACCTAAATGCAGGTTCATGGCTTGGATCAAGGACCCTCAAGTCGCTCCTGATATGTGCCCAAGCCACTACTACTGCATTTACCATTTATTATAATAAGCAAACCAAATTAAATCTAAGAATAAGATTTCTGAAGAATTTACTTCAACAGTTTCCAAATTGATTTTAGCTCTATTTATACTCTAATTCAAAAGTACCTGTCGTTTGAAATTTGAATTTAATTCATCTGCCAAAATGGCTAAAAAGCGATTTTGCCCCCTTTGTTTAGTCAAATTATTCTACAACAAGTACTAATTTGCTATTTTGTTTCTTAGTTGCATTTACAAAAATAATGATGATAAATAAACTTAAATTGTTTTTAATCAATAAATCATAATTTGATCTTAATACTGACTAATTCTTTGATCATCTCTTCTTTAGCAGCATTATTCTTTGGATTAAGCTACAATTTGTTCATGATGTCTTTGGTTGTTTTTCTTATTGCGGTGGTGATATATTTGGAGTTGAATGTCATCTCTGTTTGTATTATGCCAAGGTGACCTCATTTGTGGATTTTTCATTCAATTTCTCTCCTATAATACTCCAGTATTACTATTCTATTTGTTTTTTCTGTTGCGTATAAGAGGCCATTCTTGTTTAGTTTCCAATTATATCTTCTGTAATAATTTTTTGCTATTTTTGAAAGTTGAAGTTCTTTGCTCTTTATTTTTGCTATTATTTCTTTCAGTGTGATGTCTTCATTTTGTTTTTCTATTATTTTTTTTCTGTGATTTCGTATTTTAACATTATTGGAGCTATTGCTTGTCCATTTTTGTCTAAGTTAATCTCTGGGAGTTGTTCATATTCACTATGTGGTAAGAATTGGAATTGAGTTTTTTTGCCATCTTTCTTTTTGCAGTCTCTCTGGTATTGGGGGAGTGATGTCCAGAAGTCTGCATTACTGTGTAGTTTCCTTTTCTGTGTTCAATGGAGAATGTGAATTCGTTTAAGTAGTCAATCAATCATGATATGATCAATGATTTGTCTCCCAAGAATTTTTTTAGCCATGCTAGTCTGCTGTTGTCAGTTCTTACTCAGAATTGTTTTCCTATGAGGAAGTGTCTAAATTGATGCTTCAAATTTTGTCGAGCCATAGTTTTCCTCACTGGGTTTGAGTTTTTGGCTGAAGAATTGTATGGGTAGTTCTTTCCCGTTTTTTAATTGTCCTAGTGTTGCTCCTATGGTGACTTTGCTGGAGTCACAATCCTGTATGAATTGTTTATTGTAGTCGGATGTATTTAGTGAAAGTAATTTTGAAAGTTCATTTTTTATGTTATTGAGTTCTTCCTGTTGTTTCCATGTCCATTCAAAATGGATTGATTTTTTCATTAGGTTTGTCATATTTGTGTTTTTTTTGCTATGTTCAGTATGAATGTACCATAGTAGTTGAAAAATCCCATGATTCTCTGGAGGTATTTTCTGGTGTTGGGCTTTTCAATGTTTTTTATCATGTCTCTTGCGTTGTTTTTGATGCTTATCTGTCCTTTTGAAATAATCCTTCCCAGGAATGTTACTTTTTCTTTATTCTGAGTCCGGCATTTTTTAGTATGCTTAGCTTTCTATTGAGTTTTTTAGATGTTCTTCTATTGTATTGCTGGTTATTATGATGTTGTCTATTTATGCATTTATCACGTCTGGTATGTTGTTTGTTTTTGAGTACTTTGGTTATGTATTGTTGAAATGTGGCTGGTGCATTGCACAGTCCAAAAGCCATATAGATCCATTCATAAAGTCTGTATGGTGTTATGAATGCTGTTTTCTCTATGTCTTCCAGTTCCATTTGTACCTGCCAATATGCTTTACAGAGGTCTAATACGGTGAAATATTTGTGTTCACTTGCATGTCTTCTATTCTCAGTAGTGTGTATGAATCCTTTTTTGTGATTTCATTGAGTTTCCAGAAGTCTATGCACAATCTGTGTTTTGTTCCTTGTTTCATGAACACTTTGGGTGATGCATAAGGACTTTTGCTTGGACGTATTATTTTATTGTCTATGAGTTCATTTAAGATTTTGTTGTATTCATCTTTCAGTTGTTCAAGCACTTTTGCATGGGTAATTTAATTGGTTTGTCTGTTGTTGTTTTGATTTTTTGAGTTTCTCCAACTGCTTTGCCCAAGCTGATTTCACTAAAGTTGAAAATTGTGTTGTGTTTTATTAGTAGTTGTTGCAGTCTTTTTCTTTCATCTTCTTGTAGGTGTTTGTAGTCTTCTTCTTTTATTTCAGGTATTTGTTCTTCCTCTTTGGCGTTCATCCTCATGCCCTTTAGTCGGCTGTGGGGATTACTTGCTCCAATGGTGTTCATCCACATGCCCTTTAGTCGGTGGTGTGGATTACTTTGCGTGTTCATCTGCATGCCCCTTAGTTGGCATTGCAGATTACTTACTCCATTGTTTTCTTCTAGGGGTTTCCAAATACTTCTGATGTTTGTTGTGACATATTGTCTGTAGATCTTTACTTTAGAGCAGTTGATGTTTATGTTTCTGTTTGTTGAATTTAGTATTGGTATTTTTCCCTCTCCCTTTTTAATCGAGCATATGCTTGATGGCATTGATATCCGTTTTGTATTTATTCTGGTTTGTTTGTGAGGCATGATTTATGCTGTGATTTTTTCTTCTGTTCTGATTGTGTGCATCTTCCAGTGGTACGGTTGTAGCTTTATGTTTTCTGCGAGTTTGTATAGTATTTTTCTGTTTACTTCTTCCTTTCGGATTTCAATTTCTTCTTCTACTTTTATTGTTTTATTGCTGTAGTTGATGATGCATTTGTTTTTTGATAGGAAGTTGTCTCCTAGTACGAATTTGTAAGGTAATAAATTGTTGTCAGTGTCAACAACTATCAGATCTTGTTCAAAGGTGTTGTTGGCAATTCACAATCAGGTTTTTTCTAGCGTGCCTTTTGTATCAATGTACTTGCCCAAGGCATTGATTAGTCTGGTGAGGGGTTTTTTGAGATTATCTCTTTCATATCCTAATCTTGTTGCACATTCGTCTGTTATTATTGATTTTACTGCACCTGTGTCTATAGTTGCCTTTACCATCATGCAGTTCATCACAACTGTAATTGTGCTTGGTTTTTTCGAGATGGCACTCCTAATAGTTTTCCAATTCTTCAGTAATTTCCTCTTCTTTGATTTCTGAATTTGTTTTGTCTTTGGTTTCAAAAAGGTCTTCGTCTTCATAATAGGCATTACCATCTTCAATTATGTTTATCTGTTTTTTGCATTTGTCTTTGTGATGGCCTTTTAGGCCGCAGTTGAAACAGTGCGTGTTTTTTTCTTTGAGTTTCTTTCTTTGGCCATCATTGGTTTTGATTTTTATAATTTTTTTCTCCTTTTTTGGAACTGTTGGATCTAGTTGTTTTAGTTGTGTTTGGTCTTTTGTGTTCCAACTAGCTGTGTTTGTGCTTGGTTTGTTCCATGAAGCCTTTTCATTTATTCTCAAATTGTTCTCTAGCATGACTTGCATGTCTACTGCTTTTCATATAAATTTTGAGGCTGTCATCAACATCACATTTGATTTCGAATTGTTGTTTGACTTTTTCTGGGAGACCTTTCATAATGTGGGAGAAGAGGTCATATTTAGAGAAGTGTCCACCCCTTAAGCTAAGTGTGAGGAGTGTTTGTACTTGCGACATGTTATTGCATATGTCATCATATTTTTTCATCTTCATTGAGTTTAAGATAAATCTGTACTGGTTCTTAAAGCTCTCATTTCAGTAGTATTTGAGGATTATCAAATAATGTTGATATGCTGCTCTGGATAAGTATAGTGGTAGACGTGCTGCTGTGGCTGTTTGGTTGACTTTGCGTTCCTTCATGGTCAGCTCAAATAGTTGTAGCCATTTTTTGAAGGTGGGGGAGTATGAATTGATTTTTCCTGTAAAGGTTTTTAGCTGTGCTTTGCAGGGTGTAGTTTCTTTGAAGTTGAGTTCGGAAAGTATTGAGCTTTCAAATTTTGGTTTTTTCAGTGTGTCTAGTTTTATTTGGTTAGTCACTCTTTTGGTGACTTCTTGAGTGAGTTCTTGGATTATTTTTTCCTTTTTGTATTCCTCTTCAGGGTTTAATTTTTCTAGTTTGATTGTTGTTTTTGGTTTGGTTCAAGTGCCCCTTTGTGGTGCTGTTAGCTCATTTTTGGGATAAGTATTTCATGGGTTTGTATTCGATTTTTCACAAGCTCCTTTTGTTCGTTTTCTTGAGACAATTTGTTTAGTCTCACCTTGTCCTTTAGGTGATCAATTTCGAACTGTTGTATTTCATTCTCTTGTCTTAGTTGATCATTTTCCTTTTTGAGGTCTGAGTATAGTTTCTCCCATCTTGTATTTTGTTCTTTGATTTGTAGGTTTGTGTCTGATAGTCTTTGGGTTAAGGTATCGACCTGTATTTGAAACAGGCTTCATTGTTCATCAAGGCATTTGCTCATGTCTAGTTTGATCTCCAGTATGGCTTGTATTCTCTCATTTTCTGTTTCTTTGAAACAATCTTTGAGGAGTTGGATCTCCTCTCAGAGGGCTATTTCTTCATTTTTATTTTGGTGGAAGGTACTCATTATCTCAAGTGAGTCAGGTGGTTGCTCCATAGGTATAATTTGCATCTCCATATCCATTGTAGGAGTGATTAGAGTGGACTGCGTTGGTGGCTCAGCAGCCTCTGGGGTTTTGGGCGATTCAGTTGAGGTGTCTTGTGTTGCAGGAACTTGTTTTTGCTTCTTTTTGCTGCCTTTTGTCATGAATTCTGTTATAGTGGTGTGATCAAGCTGATGTGGGGGTTAGTTTGTGGTGTGCTCGCCTCTCTGCTTGTGTTAGACGAGAGTCTTTTAGTGTTTAAGAAGAAAAAAATTTTTTTTCACATGTAGGTAGGTGGCTTATCCTTTTCAAGTAGTCTTCTCTAGTGAACCGTTTCTCAGATCACAAGAGAACTTTAGAAGTAGATGAACTGAATAATAAGTGTGAAACAACAAATTGGTAAATTCCATTGTAACAATTAGAAGTAATAAGAACAGTTAGAAGTGTAGAATCTTGCCAACTTAATTTAGGCTTTTGCTTGACATAATTCTGGTTTATTCACTATTCAATGTATGACAGACTCCAACACCTCTCTCTCTGTACTTAATAGTTAACTGTTTAACTTAATTAATATAGCATTAGCTACACTTAATGTATCAGATAACTACAGTTCATTTAGATCAAGAGTGACAGATGTTGCAATGGGTATCAACCCGACCTGAAGCAATGCATTAGAGGATGATTGGTCTTTGCGAATTAATTCAGCTTCACTTGGATGACATCAACAGAATTACCAAGGGTAGACTCAGTGCATGGAAATGGTATCTCAGTGAACATGTGTGTGTAATTTGTTAATAATTTAGTGCATTGATTGTTCTTGTTATTATTGTGGTTAAAATATTAGAAGGCAGTAATGCAACCAGGGTGCTTCAGCTTATTATATTTCCTTACATATAATAACCCTACAGATATAAAAGTACATGTAAGCCCTTGATACATGTGAACAATCAATGCGGTCAGGAAGAAATAAATAGTGTAATTTAGTCCAATGTCAGAGAATTTACTAATAGGCAATTGATCTAATAACCAAGAAAAATGAGATCTAATAAACATTGCCTCTATCATGAGGGTTAACCAAACAATCATAATAATAATAATACTGGTTGAATAACGACCAATAGAAAAGCTATAATGAATAAAACTCCCTATTCTTAAAATAACCTAAAAGCACATCAAGTAAACGACGACTATCAGCTGCACCACACTTTTGAAAGGCTGTATGTGCTTGCTGTTCCAGACTTCCTTTAAATGCAGTTGGGGACCACCGTCCAGATTACTCTAGTGCTTCTACAATTTAGCTTTCCATTCAATTTAATAAAATAATCTGACAAAGATAAAGAAGTAAATCCAATAAATTTTGTTCATCATCAAATAAATCAACTGCACTCTTTTTATACTTAGTAATAATAAACAATCAAACACTTGGCTAGTACCTGTCTAATTGATGTTGTTGTGTATTTACTAATTTTCCCTCTAATTTCTTTGTCTGCTGTTTTATGCACGTCAGCATTAATTTGCGTTTGCATTTCATTTTTTTTCCATTTGCCAAATGTACTGCCAAGCAAATTAATATAAAAATACTGCTTTTATAATATTACAAATAATATAATTAATAATAATCATGTGTTTTACATTTAATAATTATTTTACTTGAGTCTTAGTTCTTTCCACTCCTTCTCTCATCTTGACCACACATGATTTTATGTTGATTNTCCTTACATATAATAACCCTACAGATATAAAAGTACATGTAAGCCCTTGATACATGTGAACAATCAATGCGGTCAGGAAGAAATAAATAGTGTAATTTAGTCCAATGTCAGAGAATTTACTAATAGGCAATTGATCTAATAACCAAGAAAAATGAGATCTAATAAACATTGCCTCTATCATGAGGGTTAACCAAACAATCATAATAATAATAATACTTGTTGAATAACGACCAATAGAAAAGCTATAATGAATAAAACTCCCTATTCTTAAAATAACCTAAAAGCACATCAAGTAAACGACGACTATCAGCTGCACCACACTTTTGAAAGGCTGTATGTGCTTGCTGTTCCAGACTTCCTTTAAATGCAGTTGGGGACCACCGTCCAGATTACTCTAGTGCTTCTACAATTTAGCTTTCCATTCAATTTAATAAAATAATCTGACAAAGATAAAGAAGTAAATCCAATAAATTTTGTTCATCATCAAATAAATCAACTGCACTCTTTTTATACTTAGTAATAATAAACAATCAAACACTTGGCTAGTACCTGTCTAATTGATGTTGTTGTGTATTTACTAATTTTCCCTCTAATTTCTTTGTCTGCTGTTTTATGCACGTCAGCATTAATTTGCGTTTGCATTTCATTTTTTTTCCATTTGCCAAATGTACTGCCAAGCAAATTAATATAAAAATACTGCTTTTATAATATTACAAATAATATAATTAATAATAATCATGTGTTTTACATTTAATAATTATTTTACTTGAGTCTTAGTTCTTTCCACTCCTTCTCTCATCTTGACCACACATGATTTTATGTTGATTATGTTACAGAAGTAATAATTAACAATATCCAATGGTGGAATAATAGAAAGAAAGTTAGCAGTAACTGTCACAACTGGAGTACACCTCCAAGCATTGCTTTTCAATGCAGTAGGTGCTGCACTAGTCTCCAAAGTGTGGATAGAAAGAATCAAACTTGAAACATTATTGAACTGGGTGTGTATAAGTAAGTGGAAGAAATCCATCTTGACCACAGTACTCGAGGTTTGCGTCCTTTCATGATCGCCATGTTATATCATCACCCAGGCAATAGATGTGCTTAATAACGTGGTACGGTTTAGGTATGATTACTGGCAGATTCCATTGTGCAGGGTAATGAGTACTTTCACTCTCTCCTTTTCTATCGTAGTAGCGTGATAACTGAGACATAACTTAATTAATGCTCTAAGGTTAACACAACTATTCATCACTAGTATTCAGGTAGCATCTCTGAAATTCAAAGTTGAGAGAGCAAGCTGGGCACACTCGCCCAAAGCAGTGTCTTAAAGACAGTTTGCAGATTTCCCAATGTTTCGATTCCATTCCATCCATGCCCATCACTCCATCCGCTGCTACTCAGCTCAGTCACACTGGAAGAGTCTTGTTATGTGTGCCTTACTTATGGTGTAATANCTTGAGTCTTAGTTCTTTCCACTCCTTCTCTCATCTTGACCACACATGATTTTATGTTGATTATGTTACAGAAGTAATAATTAACAATATCCAATGGTGGAATAATAGAAAGAAAGTTAGCAGTAACTGTCACAACTGGAGTACACCTCCAAGCATTGCTTTTCAATGCAGTAGGTGCTGCACTAGTCTCCAAAGTGTGGATAGAAAGAATCAAACTTGAAACATTATTGAACTGGGTGTGTATAAGTAAGTGGAAGAAATCCATCTTGACCACAGTACTCGAGGTTTGCGTCCTTTCATGATCGCCATGTTATATCATCACCCAGGCAATAGATGTGCTTAATAACGTGGTACGGTTTAGGTATGATTACTGGCAGATTCCATTGTGCAGGGTAATGAGTACTTTCACTCTCTCCTTTTCTATCGTAGTAGCGTGATAACTGAGACATAACTTAATTAATGCTCTAAGGTTAACACAACTATTCATCACTAGTATTCAGGTAGCATCTCTGAAATTCAAAGTTGAGAGAGCAAGCTGGGCACACTCGCCCAAAGCAGTGTCTTAAAGACAGTTTGCAGATTTCCCAATGTTTCGATTCCATTCCATCCATGCCCATCACTCCATCCGCTGCTACTCAGCTCAGTCACACTGGAAGAGTCTTGTTATGTGTGCCTTACTTATGGTGTAATAAATACCAGCCACTATTTGACTCAGTTCTCATTTTCACTTTGTGTAGATTCAATGTGTGAATATAATAAGCTCGCATCCGGATACTAACTGCCACTGCATTGTTAAAAATAGTTAATATATAATCAAGGCAGTTTCCTACATTTAAAATATAAACATATATCGTAATAAAAGCTGACATGTACAACAGACGCGAACACTAGCTGCGAACGAATTAAAAAGGCTTCTACAGACTATGGCAGCTCCTAACCTACATGTAATTAAAATATAAACAATACAGTCTCTTATTGGTCTCTTATAAGTCAATAATTTGGATCTAAAATAACGTTAATAATAATTATCACAATCATCCCTATGGTGACTTCTTGCCTTTCAAGCATTTATTACTATATGTCACACAAGCAATCAGTGGCGAGCTAAGTGATAGAGAAAAACATTCCTACACCTAGCCATGATCTAATTGCATGTAATTATCAAGGCTGAAATCCATCTAAGTATCCCCTCACACACAGCCTTTGATCACCACACACAAAGCTCGCTTAGCTTTGCATCGTTTAATAAATAGATACACCAATGAAGTAAGAGTAAACTACTAAATGGGAAATTTCCATCAATTTTACAGCGCTTTGGTTGTATTTATATAAAATTTAATAAATATGTTTGCCGATCAAGCAAGTACCAGTCGCTAACCAATTTTTGATGTCCACGTAATTATCTTCTGTGTGAACCAGTTGTTAAGCTAAAATCAATGCGGAGCTTAATGTCCACATGCGTTTTATCAAAAGAGTTACGACCAATATGTGCTTTTACAGTTTTGGCAAAATCATTAGAAGCTAATTTCTAATAAAACGATTCGAATTTCTTATTTGAGTTTTATGTTTTTCTTTTCTTTTGATTTTTTGTTAAATCGAGTCTTTTTATTGGAGATTATGCTACACTGTGGTCAGTATCTCTATACATTGAATAAAATATTGACATGAAATTTAATAGAAAACGATATAAAAATAAACTATGCACTGTCTGAACTATCTAATGTGCCCATTACTGTAAATTTTTTAAGACCCAGGATCAACCAGCAGCACTTTTGTAATACCTTCTACATGCATTTTTAATGTCTTTATCGGTGGCATCGGAAGTGGTCCCATTCTTCGAAAAGCATCTAAAAGTGGTAAGAATTTACGAAACGATTTGTATGAGTACAATCTACATTTTTCGAAAATGCATAAATTTACAATATTCGTTACCAAAAACAATCTGTATATTTATGTGGTGACAGAAAAACTCACTTGCAATGACGTTATAAAGTGGACTTTCTAAGATACTAGCTGAAATCAAACTGCTTAACATTGAATTCACGGACGGACTTAATAGGGCTTTTCCCTTTAAAGACAGATAGCGCGACTAAATTTTGTTAGCAATTGAAAACAGAAACAGTAATATCAAACGTTCCGCTTTTGATTTTGAAAGCCTAGCATCAATAAATTCGTTTGTTGTTTCTAGCAGAAGCTGCAAAGTGTCTTCAAGAGAAGAGACGTCATCCTTCGTCAATCCTGATAAACTAGGTGCTTGCATTGCCAACACACTAATGGACTCGCAAATTTTAGCCAATTCGCAATGAATTGCTTTTAGTTTTACTAAATATATTGAAATTTTACATAATTTAGAATGCATTGTAGTTTAAAATCGTTTTATATATTACTTATAGATTAATTCAAACAATATTTTCAAAATTATACAATAAAATTTTGCAACCTGTACAACAATTGCACTTTGACGTTGCTGCACCAGATGGAGCAAAGGACTGCTCTTGAAAGGTGGTAGCTGATGTGGTCTAAATTAAATAGTAACAAATGAAAAGGTTTTAAAAAAAACCAACCATTGGTGATTCCGGGGTCACCTTTAACTTTGGCATCTGCAAGCGCTTTCAAGAATCGACTATTTAGATGCAGTCTAAATAAAAACTATTGAATAAAATGTATTATTACATTTTAAAACCAAGAGCGTTTCAACACTAGGAACAAAATTTTCTACAGAGGAGCTCGCTGGATCAACAGTAACAGAATGATAACGGTTGCAGATGGCTCCCAACGTCTTTTTTTGAAGTAGAGGGTTCATCCAAACTACTAGTGAATTCCGCTAGGCTAGACTTTAGCTTAGCTTGATCCACTGTTTCTAAAAATATTAAATTTAAATCAGTGAATATCCAAATTAAAAAATTAAACATCAATAACCTGCACTTCCTAAGATACAAACCAGATGCTCTTCCCAATTTTCGGATGGCAATAAACTGTTAGAACGAAATTGAAAAACTTATTAGAACATATGCATGCAAGTAAATATAGGAAGCATTTCCGGGAAGTTAACTATAATATAATAAATGGATACAATTTATCTCAGCTAGGAGTTTTCACAAGTGGAAAATAGCATTCAAAGATATATTCACAAACTACAACAGAATTTGAGCAAAACATACCATGAATATTTTTCTAACATTTCATTAATTAATAGGTAAAAAAATAGTACATAGAAAGTAAACACAATCAGCACAATAGAAATACATTTAAAAATTAACAAAGGGTATTGTGACAAATTTATGGTTAATGTAGGGAAATCTAACAAGCTTTCTTTTAATATCGGTGACAGCAATTTCGTTTAATTTTTCTAATTTATCGACAATATAAAAAAACACCATTTCATTCATACTATCTTCTGATTCAAAGGGATAGTCAATAAAGGGGGTTTTAACTGCATACTCCAATAGACCCATTAGACAGTACAACACTATTATCGGGATTTGTAGCTGCTATTTCATTCAAATCAATTACTAGACGATTGGAGGACATTTTTTAGAAACCCAACTATGAAAGAGAAATTGATCACTTTCTCCAATTCTACGTAATATTTGTTGAAGTGGTAGGTTATTTCCACGCATTCTTTGTTTAAGATGAAACAAAAAATGTTCAAAGCGGAAAAAGCTAAAGTAATCTAATGGAACAAATGAAACAGAGTATGCACTACAGATGAAACAGATATAACTCCCTATAAATATTTGCTGCATTCAACATACATAGTTAAAAGATTTCCAATAAAATCGAAAGGTTCATGATTTATTTGATTTGATGTAAAAAACCTTATTGCCAGACAGTAACAAAAGAAATTTTTTGTAATGATTAATGTGAATCTAATGTTTAAGAATTACAGCAACAACATAGAGCAGGAACAATCTAAATTCAGTCGCCTTCCATAATTTCAGTTCAGATAATGAGCACAGTTTTCTGCCAAACTCTAAACACAATATTACAATTGGAAAATGAATTAATTTCAAATATTTTCATTTCACTACAAGGGATATATAATTACTATTACTGAATTTATTTCTAAAGGCGCCCTGTTACAAAACACCAAAACTATAAACGTCAATTGTCAAAAAGAAACGTCTTTATATTTTTGTGAAAGATTAGATGCAATAACACGAAAGGCATTAACACCTTTGTGAACATGATTTTGATGGGTAATGAGACGAATGTGTAGATACAATAGAAAAAACGAAAGTTGAATCATCAAGAGAGATAATAGGTAAGTAGTCGAACACTGTGAATGAAGACAGTTTTGAAAGATCGCGAGTAGTTTACAGAGGATTCTACAACAGACTGTGAGCCAATGGAGACTGCGAATAACGCTAGAGGTGCGTGCAAAGCCGTGCTGAGCATATATAAATCCGGTTCAAGGTGTACAGGTCATGACAAGTTTAATGTCTATAATTATCGGAGGCCTAAATCTCAATTTACATCATTGATGTTATCTATGGGTTAGTGTCATAATTAATGTTTTTGTTAACTTTATGCATAGATTGATAGATTACTAATGGAAAACTATATTTCTACCAATATTCTGAGAAAGTTTTGTAATAAATTACAAAAATTGCTAAATAAGAAATTCACATATTTTTGGATAATTGACTTAAACGACACAAGATCTTAAAAATTATTGCACTTAATCATATCAAATGCATGCACAAATAATTAGTAGCAATGTTTTTAAAAACTATTAAACAATGACAATAACAATTTATCCATAAATCGCTAGGAAAACACAATCCAACTTGTGAAATGAAGCAAACTTCCTACATTGTATTTTTCCAAGAAACGAGCAATGTATACAATAAAGACTGGAGATTTGTTTCAATAATATTTTCCTTCCCCGAAATATGTAATGAACTAACATCTGAGTTTTAGCATAACTTACTCTTATGGCATGAAGTGCCTGAATTCTAATCTGGAACTTTTCGTTATTCACATAAGGGGTTGGAGAGCTCAGTTAGCAATTGAAATTGGGCTATTACCATTAAACGAAGGCGGACATTGCAACAGTACACCTGAATACATTCCTAATTTTTTTAACTGCATTACTAAAGCTTTTACATTCACTAATTTACGGCGCTTTTGGACATATTAAAACAAAATTGTGGAAGTTTTCGTTTCTTGACGACCATAAACCAACAGATATTGTTGAGGTTATCCTTGGTCAAGAGCTCTAAATTTAGAACTCCGCGTCACTGCAGAGTTCCTCCTGTTGTTAACTTATCAACAAATTATTTAGTACAAAAGGCAATCGTCTTGATTAAAGTCATCCCTTGAATATAAACTTATAGCGTTTCGTGAAGCTGGACGACTTAAAACTGATAGGTAACTGATTGCATATAAAACTAAATATCTTCCAGAAATAACTTCAAAATTTCAGTCCACTTTTTCAAAAATACAGGATTATCCAATTGTAATTTATCGGTAAATTATTACACTTACCATTTATGATTGTTGGTGTTAAAATAATTGTCTGCATTGAATAATGACCACAGCGTTCTCTTATTGATTGTAGATGAAATTGAGATCACTTTCTAACAAGTAGATATGCAAGACATCTTATCAAGACTAATTATTCGGAATATTCATCAATGTCAAGAGTTAAAGATGAATTTAATGCTTCTACTGTTGTTCTTGGAATAGCTGTGGGTCTATGGATAGAATACTGCGATTGTACCTTTATATTTTAAAAAGTATAATAATTTTCCTTTCTTGATCCATAACCAGTTATGACTATATTTGTGAGGCATTACTAATACTATTATGCACTACTGTGCATAAAGTAAATGAGGATGATTATGGCAAGTTGTATGCAATAGTGGGGATTGCATACGCCAACTAGCAGCAGAAATTAGAACGTGCGCAAATCTGAGCCTCCCGTTATTTATCATCGCTTCATGACCCGTTATTATGTACACCTTGATCTGGTTGCACAATTTTGTACTCTCTAAATAGAGAATAGGATGTACGGGGTGTCCATAAAATCTGGCGATGGTACATTGTGAATATGTAGTAAATTATACTATTGTAATTGGTAGTGTATAATATATAATAAGAAATGGTCTTATAAAACAACCGAACTCTCTTGAAAGTTGAACAGTCTAAGTTAAATATAATTTGATATATACAAATACCAAAACAGTTGCAAAATGTAACTTTAAGCATATTTTATTATAATATTAAATAGATAATTGTATATAATATTCGAAACAATGTACCTGAAGGTATGTAATTTCTACATTCAACAATATGTGATGAAATTGTGCTCACAATTCGGGCTTGCAATCTGTAAGGTAATTTTCGCATGCAGCCTAAAAGAATGACATGCCTGTAGTCTGGCGAAAATTGTAGAATGAAATTAATAGGCAATGTGAGTAATGGCGACTTTCCAGTATCATAATCATCATCAAATTGATGACGAAAGCTGTAATCTGTTAATCGGCTTACAAATTGTAAATAATCAACACGTCGCTCTAAGTATAAGCCTTCTACATCACAAAAATCACATGCTGAATAGCCAATACACGGCTTCACTTGCTTAAAAAATGCACGAGCAGGAGCATCAAGGACAAAAAATTGTGATAGCACCTCAGATAATTAACTAAAGGAGAAAGAAATCCTTGAATAGGGGGCTTTGATATTCCACAGAAAATTTCCAAAACAAATATTTTATTTTGAGCGAGAGTAAATACCCCAATAAGTATCGGCCAAAAAACTAGTGTACTTGAACGCGACAATGGGAGTCCATCAATGTTGACATCGATATAAACATATTGTTACCAAGTTTCAATGAAACTATGAAGTTAATATGCTGAATTTCAATTGCTAAATTATACTTAATTGACTTAAGAAATTATTTAACAAAATTTCATACTTTCACTTGAGAATCACTAAGACCAAGAAGCTTAAGTGGCTCTTCAATACCGCAATATGAATATTCACCGTCACAAAGCTTATCAAAATTAATGCACCTCGGGGTTTTCAACAAAGTACGTCCATCAATGGGAAGGCACTATGAAATGGCTTCAATTTTTGTAAAAGTGAATTTAAAGCGAGAATTGAAATATTATTTATCTGCAATTTCACTGCATAGGGAAGGGGAATTTACAGAATCCTCACTGATCACTATAGAATATTCTTCACACATTGAATATTCATTTTCAGAATCTAGAAATTGATCAATATATTTAATTAACCCTTTCACTGCGTTTCATGAATTTTCAGAAATTCTCAAAAAAATGTCATTTTGGCACAAAAAAATGAAAATCAATTTTTTCTTAAAAAAACACTTTATTATACTGAATTACATGGAATTACACCAGATTTTGGACATTCTATTAGATTTTTTTTCAGACATGTGGATTGAAGTCGAATTCGCAGTCAGACATAATGTTGGCCGTGTGACTAAAGTCGAATTTCGCAGTGAAAGAGTTAAAAACAATATATACCATCAAGTTGATTCGAACTTGTGGAAGGGTGAGGTGTATAAACATTCTCTTCAATTTCAGGTTCAACGTCTGAGTCTACTAATGTATTATTGAGTGTTATAGACACAATTGCGGAGTATTTTCTTTGAACGATACGAGAAGAGCTCATTGAAAACTGGAATATTATGTTAAGGTATGATTTCCTTACATAAATGTAATCATCTTAACAGGAAGGAAACACGACTAATATTAATGGCTTCATAAATAATTACATGAAAATGAGGTGATATAACAACAATAGTTTATATTGCAATATTCTTTCAAAACTAACATGTGCATATTTCAAGATCGCATAAAAATGAACTTTTGTTATTAAGTTTTCTCGCGACTACACAACTTTTTGCATCAAATAAACAAATTAGAGGATACTGATTCTTACAAGAGAAAGGTTATAATTTTATGCAAGAATTGAAATGATTTTGAATGAGAAATTTAAAATTCAAGATAATGCAAGATGCTATACATGTAGAACATCGAGCGTTTTCTCAAACTACAATGGACGCAATTAATTTAACATTAAAGGAGAGGTGTCCGCAAAAATTAGAGAAATGAACAAAATATGTCAGCATTTTATTGAATACAGATGCTTTACAATTAATAAAATAGCATAAATAAAATAACATTGACATTATGGATTCCAAAACTAATTGCAGCAGCAAACTGAAATTGAAGGGTTTTTAAATATTTCTAAAAAGCGCAAAGATTTACTAACTTGGGCTTTGCGATTAGGGCCTTACATTATTAACAACTTTTATTAATTAATTATGTAAAAAAAATGTGTGCACAAATTAACATAAACTTCAGCTGCTTTAGTCTAGCAATTAAATATTGAATTACTTTAAGTTTACCCTGGTCGAATTTAAAATTTAGTGTCCTTTTATTTCAATATATGTTTCACAAACAAAATACAGAAAAAAATAAACGCAAAATTAAATTAGCATTTTCTTAATCTTATTATAGTTAGAGAATTAAAATATTTAGTTTTCTTAATTACATAAATTTAAATTGTTCTTTAAAGGACAAAACTAAGATAAAGTTCACTTTACGAACACTAGATGGCTCTCTAATTGTCACTAATGCGACATGAAAAAGACATTATAAATGTAAAAAGGACATGCGACGACAAAAGGACGTCCAAAAGACAACTTGGTGTTATTAGGGAACAGTCATTAAAGCCAGTGAACTCTCAAAACAAATTTTAGGAAACATTTTCTATTGTGTTAACTTTATCCACTCTGTTGTTCTCTAGTTATTAATTAATAAAATACATGTTATCAAGTTACAAATTTATGAAATAATGTTATCTTAATATTTTGACCGAATTTTTTTGACCATGTAAATTAAATAATGTAATAAAAAATAAATTTGAATGGTGAGAATATTTGATTCTTTTGTAATAGAAAATTTAGTAAAACAGTAACTTATTGTAGCGTAACTCAATGTAGGCAAACTTTATTTACTAAGTACTTACAATCAACAATTTTGTAATTGCTGTTAACAGCAGATGATTTTATCCATAGAAAACTAGATTCCATGGAGGGAACACACTCTCATTTATTAAGTGCGTGCGACCACAACATGAGTCCGTTTGGTTATTTTAATACAATGGCAATGCTTTTCCAAGCGGAATCAGTGATGCTTTATATTTAATCATTTAACTTCGTCCGTGTGTATCAAGATTTGCGGTGTTTTGTTCACAAGCAAATTTGCAGTATATACGTATATTTATTTCTTACTGATTCCTTGTAGGGATAACCTTGTTGGAATATCAGTAAACAATAATGCAGTGAATATAAAATTATGTAAAGAGTTGTGTGATTAAGAAATAGTGTCATTTGTAAAGAATCCCTTAGCACTAGAAACGCAACGATAGATCAAATTGACCCGTAAGCCTTTTTTGTTTGCTTCATTATTCATTCAGCAACTGAACACTAGCAGGTACGCATATACTTCCAAGTTCCAATTATATTGATAATATCATTGAAGTTGCTATTAGTAGAAGTTTTGTTTCTATTCAATAATTTTTGCATTTGAACCATCAGATGGAAATATATTCTCAAAGAGTGCTCGCTGTTCTAGTGCTAAGCTCAACATTACCTATCTATCTATAGGCATAGATCCTACACACAATATAAAAACTATATAAAACAATTTTCAAACTAGCAAGATTTTTACCTTCCCCAATACAGTATTAGTCAATTCGATTTCTGAAAGCAGTCTTTAATGACCTCATCGATTTATGTACAAAAATCTCTCAGGCTTGCTCATCATTTAAAACTGATTGTTTTTAATCTTTCATCTCTTAACAAACTAGTATTAAATTATCAATGTCAATATTTTCAGAATCAATAGTGAATGCACTAAATTTTTATTAAAGTAGCTTTGGACAATTTGTTTTGTGGAGTACATTTGGAAAATATGCGAGCAGGATTCAACACGAACTCTTGTAGTCATTGTGCATAAGCAAAATGAAATGCAAAGACCAATAATCTCATTCAATGATTCTAATTTGTCATTTATTAATGACTTGCATAAATTTTTATTACTTTGGCAAAATAGTAATAAGATGGTTTTGACCAATGAAACATTTACTGCATGTATACAAACTTGCAAGGCTACTGTACCACTTACTAAATATCTTCTTTCCACATTTGGTTTTAAGAATGTACTGCTGGGGAAGATACAATCTGATTTTCATAACATAGACACATGGCAGGAATTAACTATCACATCTCTCTTCGACAAGTACTTGAAGAAGAAAAACGTATAAGAATGATTTTTTTGTTAAAATTTTTAAAATTTACTCCCCCTTTTTTAAAAGAAACAGCCAAATCTACCTTACCTTAAGATCAAGAATGTATATCAAAGCGTCCACATGCCTATTACATACATTTAAATATAAATTCTGAAATGTTTGATAGTAATTTTGCAAATATGACTACAATATTTTTCAAAGGGTGTCAAGAAGCTTCTTAAATTGCTTACTTGCCAATTTGTATAAAACTTCGAATATCTCCAACAGAAATAAAAACACTATTACAAAAATTAAAAAATTTAGTTCTTCCCAATGTTGTAATCATTTTTCTTTTGTTGTTAATAATTTATAATTACATTAACAGTCATATAAAGCAGTAAGAAATTTTTATTACATTTTATTGTACCTAAAATATATTTAAGAAGGTATTTTGTGTATGTATTTTGTAAATATACAAATTGCAGAAACTGCAATCGCACTCATCTTGTGTTGCATCCTAAACTTTTTTGAAATTGATAAGCGTAGAGCCATATTTTCAAGCTCTAATTTCCGCCAGGTTTTTGCTATATATACCGAAAAATTGCAAAAAATATACATTAGTTTGCCTTAATTTACAAAAAATATTTGAAGGAATGCATCTTGACAAGGATTCAAGAATACAGCAGGAAGTCATTTAAATCAGAAAGGTTTAATAAAACCACCAAAAAATCATTAAAGTTATGGAATTGTAACTAAAAGCAAACTAATATCGATAAGTAAATGATCACAAAAGATTTTTATAAATATTATTACATTGCTAGAATACATTTATGCAAATAAATATAGCTAAGTTATTTCTTCTAATTTGTAAAATTGGTTAGTGACACATTTTTGGCTTTCAATAATATTATTTATTAAGGATATTTGGCTTAGAACACAGTTCAGAATTTACGACAAATTTTTAGAAAAGCAAATACACTATTCTCCATTCAATTTGAAAAATGCATAGGTTTTATGTAATCTGCATTTTGAACTAAGTTTGCCAAGGAAAAATTTCAATTTATCAAAAAAATTAATTCTTCAGAAATGAAAAATATTATAAAATTTCCTAAAATAATATGAACTTCTTAGTCAGTTGCAATTACATATTCCATACGGGATATGAACTTGTTCACATGTTCTTGAAGGTAGTTCATCGGTGTATAAATTTCGTCCAAGAGCTTCCTGTTCACGATGTTTTTCAATTGAGAAAATATCTAGTAAGGTCGATCTTAAATCATAGACTGTGTACAATTTTTGTTGGTTTAACTCAGACTGAGTAGGAATTTGATGATGCTTAGGGCGAATTATACTTAGGTAAGGAAGGTGGAAAGGCTTATCAAGCAATGTCAGATGAGGATGATCTGCGTGTATCACAAAAGTAGTATTTGAAGTGAACTCCTCCAAACTTCTAAGAGTCTCAAAGATGGAATCGTCTATACTTTCTAGATTAGTGCCAATTGGATCATGCAATTCCAAAAGGTCAACATACATAAACTTTTTTTTATCATTATATGTATGAAAGAAGCTTGAAGCATAGTTACCTGCTAATTCAGAAATTTGCTTTCCATATATACAATGCTTACCAATAGCCCAAGGCCCTTTGTCAAAACGCAAAGGCATTTGGTGGTCTAAAAAATTCCTATCACAAAAAGCCATTTGATGATGATTTTCATCAACAAAAAATTTCCTTGGAACATTGAAAAGCCAAGTAAAATTGACAGCCATGGGCCCCCAAAATCCCAACTGACAACTTGAAGTTACATAACCACTAATAAATCCTTCATTTTGAAGTAATTTTGTAAAGGTTGGTTGTGTAAAAGCTGCTTGGCTTTTAAGATATTCATAGCTATAGCCTACAAAAAATGGGGTTCTGTTCCCTCTAGATCGACCAGGAAAGTGCTGATAACGTAAGTATGTGTGATAGTTTACGCGTAATTCATCTTTCCATTTCTTCAATAATTTAAGGCTTTTGGGTAGATATACTTCCACAAAAGCTCTTGAAGCACTGTCAATGAAAAGTACGAATAGGTTTTCATATTTATTGGTTAGAACTTCCCTCTTAATATCTTTTCTTCTTACAGTTTTTACAAAAACCTCTGGGGTTTGATTAATTCTTGATACTACAAATTCATGTTCAGATATCTTTGAAATATTTCCCTTTAAGTCAATTAAATTATCATCCACATTCTTTGCAATAATTTGAATGGATTTGCTCATTTCTTCGTTCATTCCCCATTTTGTTATGTCGGGATAAGCGAGTAACTTGGGCCTTCCAGGCATTCTATCCATCCATGATACATCAAATGTGTTTCTACATGTGTAAAGTAATGGTATAAATTCTACCATTGTCTTCATGATTTGGTGCAACTTAACAACATTTCTTCGCACAGGTGCTTGGCAATATGCTTTACTGGCATTATATTGAATATGTTCTAAAATCTGGGAGTCTGGTAAGAACTGAAAAAGAATCAACATAGTAATGATAACGGACACAAATACCTTAAAGAAGTTAGCATGATAAGCGGTATAAACTATACAGATTAAAATAAATAAAATGGGTAATGCATACCGAAGTCCAGCTTTGTTGTAGAACAAGTGATTATTTGGAACTGTGTCAGCTCTTGTTGAACTATATGCATATGCAAGAACAACTAAGACATTTATAAGCCCCATAATCTTACAGAAAATCGTTGTATTCTTCAAAGTTTTCTTTCGACACTTTGAATTTTTCCGGCAAACCCTTGCTATTGAAACACATAATTTGTATCCAAAACAATGAAAGAAGATAATCAGATAAGCGAATATTGCTAGAGATTCGGAAAGTATCATTTTCCAAAGTTCATTTCTTATCCACTCTTCCCATGCATCAGGTGAAACATTTGCAGGGATACATGAATATTCATATGACAAGATTGTAAAGATTGTTAAAAAAACAAGAAAGCCATTTTCTCTCTTGAGATTCATCAATGTCGGAAAATAATGAATTAAACTAAATAAGGATTGCATAACTCAAATAATCACCTAATGTCCCTATTCCAAATGTAATCTATTTGAATTACACTAAATTTAGTAATTAGAAAATGTTTTCGCTAAATTTGCAATAGTTTGTACCATCTACATTTGAATCAAGTTTCATGTAAGGAATTTTTTTTTAGAAATAAGCAAGTCTCTATGGCCGAGCTACAATTAATTTTCCGTGAATCGGTGGTGAGTCGAGTACTACCCTAGCAAAAGAACGATAAACTATGTGCATGCCAAAGCACAGGCCTAACAGCGTACGCCAAAAATAAATTATGTGTCATCAATTTGAACATTTGTCATACCGTTAGCGTCTTTTTCTCCACAGAAAACAGCAAAAACTATATAAAGATTCGAGAAATATTTGGAACAAGCTAAACTTGAGACAGTAGACTACTCCTTCTGTCTCAAATACATGAAACGTATTTGCCGTTTAAATATTTACATCTTTATCTTAATCAAACAGTAATTCAAACAAACTATGCAGACGGCTTTATGTAAAAGCAATATAAACAAATTGCACATAATTTAATTATAGTATGTTTATTTGTGCAGCAATAAGACAAAGACGAATATTTAGTTCACATAATGATGACGGTAATTAAATTCAATCTTTATAAAGCAAAGTTTGGTAACAATGTTGAGCATACCTGTTAGCGCAAAATCGATGGTAGGTACTGAATTTATGAAATTTAAGAAACGTAAATGTATAGGAATATTTGAAGTCATTCAATTATTAAAATAATATTTATGAATTTGAGAAAGAAACGTGCTTTGCAGATATCTGTTAAAATTTAAAGTTTGCCAAGCACTTATCGCAGAGTTTGAATTATTTTGGACGCGTCACTAGTCATTGGAATATAGAAATCTAGTAGAGTTGAGGGGAAATAGCTTGTGATCAATGCTAGTGTGAATTTATAAATCGACTATAACTGGCAGCGTGTTGACCACAGTTTTTGATTCATTGACCAGTAATCACTCAGTATGAAATCCTAATACGGTCCGATAGATGGTGGTGCCAGCAGCCTAATTATGAAATTTTTTTTTTAAATTTTGTTAACTTGGATATTTTTACAGCTAAAATTTCTTCAGAACATTTCAAGTCACGACTGATTGCGTCTCGGGCCATAGGGTTTCGGGCATACATGGTTATTTAATATCATTTTGGCAAATGTGCAAAATGTTCATCAGCACATCAGAAGCATTATTGTAGTCTACAAAGTTTTAATTTTGTTGTTATTTAACTTCTGTCATGCTGGTAAATTTATCAGCAAATTAAGGTTTTAGTGTCCATAGTGCAAAAAATGGATTTTCAAATAAATATGCATAATTTTGATTAATTTATGCATGATAAACAGCCTTAGTGATTCCATAATTATATTCCTGAGATTTTTTTTCAAATTTAGTGATCACTTCCCAGACAACAATTTAAAGGCTAAACAACGTTGCTTCAACAACGTCACATCAGGTTGCTTTTTGGTTGTTTTTTATGAGTCAAATAGCAATATTTTAACGTCGTAACAACGTTCTTTTATGTTGTTACACCATTACTTTTATATGTAAATAACTTTCTATATTGTTAAACAGCTCAAGCATTTATGCTTAAACACAAGCCCAATAAAGGGCAGACCATTATATTTCAAATATATATTTTTTCTTGTATATAAATGATAACAATGAGGATAAAAATCTGCCAAATTTAACAAAAATTTAAAAATCTAAAATTAAGTACAATTTTGAAATAGTACGTTCTTAAATCGTGAAAAATATTCTCGCTCAAATGCAACTTTTTTAATTAACAATCAATTTCAAGGTGTCCAAATATTCATGAATAAATTATTTTGAAAATTCACTTATCTGGTATATTATAATTTTCACAAATTTAAAATTTCAAAAAAGGTTTCGCAAATCCTTTTTTATATTACAAGCGTCTAGTAATGAGAATAAAAAAGGTAGTTTTATTTCCGAGCATCTGCTCACGAATTATTTATTACTAAAGTTGGTATTATGATGTTACTGGTTGCTGCAACAACCAAAAGTATGAAACAACTATAAACAACATAAAAACAATCAAAATTGTTATCTGGGTTATACACTCATAATTCAATCCCATAATCTAATGTATTTTTTAACTTATCATTTCTTAAATCTTAGCCTTGTAATAAATGTATTTTAAACTCGTTATATCATAAAAGATAGACTGTTTTTCCAAATTTTTAAGCAATTTTCTTCAAGCCTTTGTTAAAATGT
This sequence comes from Hofstenia miamia, assembly GCA_900660155.1. NCBI lineage: Eukaryota > Metazoa > Xenacoelomorpha > Acoela > Hofsteniidae > Hofstenia > Hofstenia miamia. The sequence goes on along the minus strand of CABFPE010000126.1, from coordinate 398,597 downwards.
TGAAATGGAAACATTTATTGGAGAACTTACTGAATATTCACGATCTTTCATTGACAATTAAATTTATTTTAAAAAGGTTTAAGTTTTCACAATTCTAAATGTTCAGGTAGTAAAGAGACTAAAAGCCAATGGGGGCAACGACTAAAATTCACTTTTTATGCAGATAGACTAACAAAACCATTGAGGAGGCCATGCGTACTGCATAAGTCGAAAATGACGGAGTAAGTAATTCTCCATTTTGTGGTGCTTTCAGAATTTGGATGACATTAGTTTGTGATTTTAAACATTTAAAATTCTTCAAGAAACCAAAAAGAGTCTTAGCAGCTTAATATTAACTCAGATTCAATTGGATCAAAATCTATGTCTACAAATCTTATAATAATAAAGCAGTGATGTAATCAAATTATTTAATTTACCTGAAAACCACTTTCACTAGAAATAGAAAAAAAATTTCATACTCGAAAAACCAATTGGGTCAATCACAAGCTGGGGCAAGCTCACCAGAATGTTGATTGGTTGAGCAATTTGTTGAATCAAGAGGAAAGTGAAAAAATAGAAGATAACCCATGGGACTTACTAACCTTCTCAATATATTTAGAAAATCAAGATAGTGAGGATTTCAGATCAATGCAACTGGAGCGTAGGTATATTGCCTCTGTCATGCAGATGCTGGAAGAACCTAATAAAACAGAAAAAAGGCAAATTCAGTTAGGTGATGTCCATTGAGAGGCATATTTGTTATGGTCAAAATTTAGGCAGTTTGAGATCAAGAAGGGAATGCTATTTACTAGGGTGGAGGATCAAAACCTCAAACTAGTGTTGCTAAGATGCTATGCTTGACTCATAGCCTACCAGCTGGTGGAAATTTTGGCAGAGCAAAAACGTTAATTCAAGCAAAAGACAGCTAACTACCAAAATCAGCACTTGGAAATTTCTGGATTTACACAGTGACGGACCTGTTTACAAATTTCGCATTTGTCACAACAGCTATCACAACATCAAAAAGCTTGGTAGAAAACGTATTCATTTAATTTGGGGTTCCAGACTCTATTCTATCAGATCAAGGTTGTAATTTTGAGCGATAGTTAATTAAAAATGAGAAAAAGGTCTTTTCATGCATAAGCAAATGAACAGTGTGAATGATTCAATAAAACATAGTTTCAGGTAATTTTAGAACTCATAGCTTCAGCCCAGAAAACATGGGATCCATTTCTGTGAGCTTATAACACAAACGAAAATACTGCAACAGGGTTATCACATTTTCAGTTATTGTTTGCAAGGATGCAAAACTGCCTATAGAGCTGTTACTGCCAGACAACTTTCCAAGGGGAGAAATTCCAAAGATACCCATCAGTATTTGTTGCTTGCATCTGAAATTAATGCTCAGTGAAACCCAGCAGGTAGCAGTACAACAGGAAATAAAGTGTAATTTTAATTTCTGGTGATGAAACAAATAGCAAGGAAACTGACATCACTATGTGTTGGACAATATGACTAGTGACATCAATGTACAGATCAGAAATTTAGAAAGCCCCAGAAAGAATACAATGGTAGTTCATGCCAATAATCAAAAGCCACATATAGAACTCAGTGGGGATCAACAAGGAATGTATGAGGAGAGGAGTGCAATAACCTGCCAAATGGAAATGAAAGTGTGGACAGCAGTTCAGCATAGATGAGACAATTAACACAGTTCTCACTCCAAGAACAGTGTCAAGCAGAAACCATCCAAGCGAAAATTGCAGACACTCTGAGTGATACTGAAGTTCAAACAGTTTAGAGGCCAATCGTGTGGCAAGAATTCCATTATATATTGAACTCAGAAGTAACAGAAGGAAGCCAAACTGGTATTGTAACCTACTCCAATGTGAAAATTGCAAATTTGCTTCTGAATGTTTTAAAATAATTATAGAACCTAATGAATTGCTAGTGATATCAGTACAATTTCATATTACGCAAAATGATCATTTCTTGATGGACCTTGCAATTTTGAATCGATTTTGTCAAATTATTGAAATCACTTTATTAAATTGCTATTATACCACATCCATCTTATGTAAATTTCACTATGAGTCATTATATTTTACAAAATGGCAATTATGGATGACTAATAAATTTCAATTTGTCATATATAATCATACCATAAGCCGCACCCTTGACCTGCAACCTGTTCCCCATTCCTCACTTCAACACACCAGTAAGAATATTTCTTAGATTGGAGGAGATCACAGAGTCAGTGAAACAACTGATTGCTGATTGAAAGCAAAACTACATTTAGGATCCCCAAGTTTGGCAGGGTTGTAAGTGTGCCAAGGTTTGAATAGGCTTGGCTCAGGACGCTTTCATACGGGTCATAACTAAAATGAAACAAATTAGAGATTGCCTAAGGACTTTTAAACAATTTTTGCAATTGTCTTTTAAGAAGTTTGTAATATAATTGACTGCAAATTTTCACAGCTCACAAAATTCCTCAGGAAAATTGGTGGCTTAATTGTTTAAAGAAACATTGAATTCCAAAATTATTGTAAATGACCAACAGGGTAGGGCTTAGTCTTTTTTAAATCAACGTGACTGAACCTGTGTTTCAAAACAAAACTCAATTCCATTTCATTTACAGTTATCAAGCTCTGTAGCAGTTTGGCAGAACATGGATTTGAAGTTTAATCAAGAAATCCAAATTGTCTCAGAGCCACAGTGGTTTGAATTCACAAGAAGAAAACAACACTAAATTGTGGATGATTGGCAAAATGTTGATGTTAAGCATATTTTTGTAAAAAAGTTATATTTAAAAATTCGTTCTTTGCAGCAATAAAAGCAGCATTTGCACAGTGAATAAGGACAAAAAAGTGAGTTTATCGTCAAGTCAGTCCCCTTAGAAATTCAATTTGATGTGTGAAGCCCATGCATAAGGCAATGATGTGGGGAATCTTGTCAAGTGAGGGTGCAGACATATACCGGATGGGGCAATGAATTTACTGAAGTACTGTAATATAATTAGCGAAAGATTGAACCTACAACTGCTAGTATTGTATGAGAATATCAACAAGTGCATATTTCAACAAAGTAATACTCACCCCTTGTTCCCTTCCTCAAATCACAGAATGAGAGCACATGAAGTTACATGAAGACCAAAGGGTGGGAGGAATCTAAATTAACAAGATTCTGACGTCACAAATATATGTGACTAATGTGTTATTTCCAGGTCGAAAAAACTGAGAGATATGATTTTAAGCAATTATAGGGCTTCCAGAATAGTAGAATGTTGTAGATTCTATTTATTTTAGAGAAATATTTCTTTCAATTGTATATGTTGTTGTGATTATGATAATTATTTAGTATTAATAATTAATCATAATAAATATTGTATTCGTCTTTCAAATCAAAATATTAGTAATGCATCTAATAATTCGGCCAGCACTGTATTTAAGAATTGAAAATTAGGAAGTGTCAATACATTTTTTACTAAATTACTATTAAGTTAATATTAATTGAGTTTTTAAGTCTGAACGAATTCAAAATTTGTTATTTTTGGAAATAGATTAATCGAATCTCTTGACATAAATTTGCAGTTTATACAAAATTGTTAGTTAATTCAGAATGCACCAGCTCAGAAGGATTTTTTACTAGTCAGATGCATAAATTTTCCACTTAAATCTGCGCAGTCAACTGGCTCACCATGTCCCATTTATTTAATAAATAAGTGAGAGTGAAATAAATGAAACAAAGTCAGGTAGATTATTATGTAGAAATCTATTTTTAATAAGGGTTGCCTCTATTTTTGCAAAATCCAAAGTCAAAGGACATGTTTGAATTGATCAATATATACTTAAATTTTACGAAAAGAAATGAAAATTAAACAATTATTGTATTTTTATTTTAAAATTTAAATGTACACACCGCAAAATGTGATATTCCTAAGTTCTCACAGTTCTCGTGTTTGGCCTTGCTTACCAGGGGAAACTCAAATGCATAAAATAATTATATTAGTTTTGCATTATGATTATTATAACGAAAACAATCCATGAGATTTTACAAAAGAACCATTTTATTCCGTTTATAAAATTCTGCTACGAAGATTTTGAGACTTCAAATCCCTAAGAATGTTTTTTCTTAAAAGCAAAACACATAAATAGCATATTAAAATGTGAATTGACTCTCTGATAGCCCAGTTAAAATATGAATTTAGGAAGTCAATAATCAAAAGATGAATTGTTTTAATAAGTAAACTGCCTTTATTCTAAATCGCTAAAAATACCCTTATAGGAAGGGATTTAGGTAAATAGTATTACATATATTTATAAATTCCATAAAAGCTTTAGCTTCGCTTTAATAAAACGATATAGTAAGCATACGAATTTACCTCATAGTTTGAAAATGTAGGCCTACTGTTGATGAGGATAACCGCATAATCTAAAACTTATGATTGAATCTTCAGTTGCTGATTACACTTCTCAAATATATAAGAAATTGAACAATATTGAAAATGCTATTTACATATTGTTTTGTAATAAGATTAATCGAGGGTACTCATTGACATACTTACTGCCTAAAACTTGGCAAATGTTAATGACGAAAGTTTCACATTTGAAAGACATACCGCTGGCCGGCACAAAGTTGAAATTCAATCAAGTATAGTTTTCTACCAACAACCCAGTCAAAAATCAAGTGTCGCAAATGCATCCTAATTCATCCTATTGATGTCGCAGGTGTCTCATATACTAGTGAGACGCTTTTAGGATGCTGATGTTCTGCAGATGTCTCATTAGGTTATCGCTGATACATCTCATGAGATTACATTGAGATGCCATTTCAGAATCAATGTATAATTCAAGCAATTTAAAAATAATTTATGCAAAATGTCAGCACTAACTGAGAATTGTTTGAAAATTAGTAAAACTCCTTTTTACTTTATAATCTTTTATGTTGCATCAATAAAATGATTTCAAATTTTATTCAAAATTAAAATTTTTAATTTAAATTTATTATTGCCAAAATTATGACCAAATTGCTGAAGAACATAAACGGTGTTTTAAAGCTATCTTTCATACAAAATAAATTAATAAATACTTGTCTTGTAATGCAATCCATTATCAATACTAGCGGGATTGTTAGTTATTGATAATTTTGACTGTGCAAAATGTTTTTGCGTTTCCATTTGCTTTGCTGTTTGCATTGTTATTGCATCTGTGCCAAGCAATTGGGTCTGCAGAATCTTATGTGTTCTTTGTAGCAGCTTGATTATTGCTATCTAATAAATTTGCTAATGATAATCTGTTATATTCACTTAAAACACATTGAAATAGTGTATTTTGCTGTTATAAGTGGTGTCGTTGTGAGGGTCATTAACCTATCTCGCTTTCCGCTATTCTCAAATATCTCATTGTGATACAATCTCAACACCATCTTTTGAGACACCTTGAGAATGTCTTATTGGAACATATGGTGTCTCAAGGAGACATCCTAGAGATATTATTTTGGACGGACATTAAGACAGATTTAGGATCATTTTAAGATGCATTGCGATGTTCTTGTAATATTGCTAGGATGGCAATCATGTCGCAGTGAGATGTTTATGAGATATCGTGGGGATTTCTCATTTTTGTCTGGGAATCACATGACTTACATTATAGCTGCTTACGTCTGAAAATGCTAACTAATGCTCTGTTAAGTATGGATATAGTAAGGGCATTAATCCTATTTCCACTAGAGTTTTTCAAAATCTGTGATGACTAACTGAAAATTTTTAAACGCTTATAACTCAAGAACTAATGAAGATATTTAAATTTTAGAAACACCATAGGATAGAGATTGTCTCCTCTTTCTTTTTCATCTGCGACCTAGCTCAGTCCAGTTCAATCGAGCCTTTGGGCGAAGTCAAATTTTCCCGCGCCTACATCAGACGGGACTCATACAGATTGCTTCAAAAAACAATATATTTCACGGTAGTTGTTGTTCCCATGGGCATTAGAGCGCCTCGTTATCTGAACACTAATAGCTATGGATGTAAATTGAATATATTTACAAAAATCGCATTTTCTCATTGAAAATAATTCTTATTTACGTCTAGTTTAGGCATAGGCACATGTTTTAGCACATATTTTCATCATTGCATGAGGTCAATATAAAAATCTTTCAATATTTCTTGTCAGACTTAGATAAAATTACAGGCTTGTCGTTAGTTGCTATGTATACAACACATCACAACATGTTTTGTTGCGTAGGAATTTTGAATTTGTTGTGTACCAACACAACATGTTGTCTGGGACATAAAAATTCAGCGTCCTAAAATTTACTATTTTCCTTTGATACGAAAAATAGCTTATATAAATAGTTTTTCTAAATTTGTTACACAATAATTTTGAATAATTTAAGAGTTCTAAGCGTAAGGGCCAAACGACCATGAAATATTTTAGATATAAGTAAGTTTTACAATGGTCTTTTAGTAGAGGTGGGAGCTGCCGTCAGCCGAATACTATTGGCGGCGCAGACCCGATAAGGTCGGAGGCAGTGGCGCAGCTGGCTGAACGACATCTATGGAACTGGATTCGACTGCATAATATTCCATGTAGAAACCCTATAATTCCCATAGAGCTGTAAAAACCGTATGTGATGCAAGCATTATTGTAAAACTATATATCTGCAAAAAGGTTCATCATGCGCTTACAGGCAATCTGATTAATAAGAAAAAACCTAACCTAAAAATTAATAAAAACAATAAAAAAACTAAAACACATTTAACGTAATAAAAACATAATAAAACGTAATAAAAAATGGCCAACGTTGGTGAGAATAACTAATGAATGTGAAACGTCACTACCACAAAACGTGGAAACCAAACGGTTTGAAATTTGAATAGCTTATTTAACTTTGAATAACAAGTAATGTCAAGTAACACAACCTGCTATACTTGTAAATCCGTAATTTCAAATGAAGGTGAACTGTTTCAATGTGTGTACTGCAAAACAAACTTCGATTTACTCAAGAAGACTTGTTCCACGTTCTCCAACACACAAGCAGATCTACTATTTAAAATGAAAGATCAAATTATTACCTTCTGCAATGTTTGGTCTGATGCGAAAAGGAAAGAAGCTTTTCTTAACTCGGAATTTAACATGAACAAATTAAATGAAGAAAAAAAGACAAAATGTGTTACTATTAAAGACCATATCTAAAATAGAGAAGTTAAAGCTTGATATAGATCAATTAAACTCTCAAGCTGAGCAAAACAAAATGATTATGAACAAGATGGATAACTTGAATACTGATATAAAAAAATTCAAGACTAGCCTCGACGATTGGGAGAACAATATGAAAATAAGTCATGAGCGGATTCCACAACAAACTGCTCCTCAGCAGTCACGTGTGACTGATGATAGTCGATTGACTTTATTGGTTTCTGGACTGGCTGAAAAATCTGAATACACAAATCCAATTGACAAACTGCATGCTGATCGTGATGTACTTAAGGAATTATTTAAATATAACCTAGGTGTCGATTGCGAATTTGATGATTGTTATCGAAGAGGCAAGTTTATTCAATCTCGCACTACACCGCGGCCACTTGTGGTCAAATTTCATAGTTTCTGGGATATTAGAAAAATTAAATTATCAACTTATAAACTAAAAGGAACCTCAATATTTATTTGCAATGATCTTAGACCAGATGACTTAGCCAAAGAACGCATGCTGTAGAAATTGGGGTACGAATTGGTATTTAAAGGACTTGAAAAATCACAGCTCAAAATCAAGTGACAAACTATTTTACAAGTCTCATATCATTGAAAGTGAAAAAACTATTGATAAAATCATCAAATCAATTAGCCCTTCTTATAATCAAAGCAACAGTAATCAATTAAAAAATTGATTAGTGCCTTCTGTATTTCTTTCAAATGTACAATCCAATACATATAATATTGATGAAATTTATGCCCAAGTGTCTGCCATGACATTTCCAAAGTCTTAATGATTGTTGAAACACATTTGTCTTATGTGATTTGTAATAGCGTGGTAACCCTATCTGCAGGTAGGAGTAATGATCCAAATTAAGTCACCTACTCAATATTGTGTTTTCCACCCTAACATCAATGACGATTTGCTTGACATAGAAGCTTTGTGGGTAAAACTTAACATTAAAAAGCCACCATGGGGGATTAACTGGTATATGATTGGTGTATTATATCATCCATATTGGTGCAAGGAAAAATAATATCATCTACGCAATTACTTATGTGTAGTCTTAAATCAGATTAATGATACTTATTCCAACTACATGATTATTATTGGTGGAGGCTTTAATAGAGTTAACGTAAATTTTCTTACAAAGAGTTTCCACTTCAGCAGATGGTAAAGTTTCACTCACCAAAATCGTACCTTGGACAAGATTTTTACTAATTTCTCCCAGTTCTATGAGTCAGCTCAACCAATGCCCAGTATTACTAAATGTAGGCATTTATCTGTGTGCATAAAATAAAATATGTATGTGGAAATCCGACGATGACATCTTATAGAGTGAAAAAGAAATATAATCTACAGTTGTTTGGGAACATAGTATCCCGCTGTGACTGGAATTTTTGCACCAATGTTAACGTTTCCTTTTTTCAGAACTGGGAAAATTTTTCAAAGTTTATGTTCAACGCCTATGGATACTCATTTCCAGTGAAAATGCGAAATATATATCCACGACACAAGCCTTGGGTAACTGTAGAAATAGTCCAATTGATAAGCAAGAGGCAAAACGCCCTACGACAAAAGAAATTTTCTTTATATCGTAAACTCAGAAATGCTATAAACCGCAAATTAGAAATTGCTCGCAAAGATTATTACAACTGTGTTGTTGCTGATCATAAATCATCTAAACCAAAAGATTGGGGGGCTCAAATAAAGAAAGTTGGTGGCATATCTGTTGAGTTTGCTATAAAAGAGCTTTCACTTGGTGATAATTTCTTATCTATGATTACACTTGCAAATCACATTAATAACGAGTTTACTACAATTACTAACAAGTACGAACCTATATCTGCATCAGATATGGCGATTTCATCTTTAAACGAAAACCCTATATTTTTCAGTGAATATCAAACTTTTCTGAAATTGAAAGCATTAAACATTCATAAGTCAACAGGTCCTGATATTCATGGTATTACCATTCCCACCTGGATTCTCAAAGAATACTGTTATGAACTGACATCTCCCATATCTGACTTATTGAATCATTCATTTTCAGCTTATGATGCTTTTCCCTTTACATGCGATAATGTGACCTGTTTAGAGAAAAATAAGCTGGTTAAAAACGTAAGAAAAGATCTTCGACCAATTTCAATAAAACACCCTGTTGCGAAAATAGCAGAAGAGATTTTATTGGAAAAGGGACTTATTGAAAAAAGATGTAGCATTCTAGATCCCAAGCAATATGGAATTATCCCTGGTCATTCCACCTTATATGCACTTCTTGGTATTACACATAATTGTATAAATAAATTGAAAAGTGCTGGGCAATACATTCGAATATTTTTAATTGACTTCAGAAAGGCTTTTGATTTATTTATTCATCCAATATTAATTAACATAATGAGAGAAATTAACGTTAGCAACTATACATACAACTGGATCATAAGCTTCTTAACTGTTTGTCAACAAGGAGTTCGTTTACCTTGCGGAACACTTTCATTGTGGAATATGTTGTTTGCAGGAGTACCTCAAGGAATCAAACTTGGACCTTGGCTTTTTATACTTTTTGTTAAATCTTCAATGAGATTTTGGCCCAACAGACTCAAATTTGTGGACGATCTGACAGTCTGGGAAGTTTGCTCGCGTGATACTCCTTCAGAATCTGAATGTCTAGTTCACAGAGTGGAAGACTGGGCCAGTAAATCATTATGCAACTTAATCTAATAAAATCAAAAGAAATTACAATTTGTCCCTTGCATAACTTTAACGTACCATCTGAAGTTCAAATAACAGATGATAGTATTCAGTGAGTTCAATCAGCTAAACTCCTTGGATTAGTAGTTCAAGACAATCTCACATGGGAAGAAAATATTATACACATGGTTAAAAAAGCCGCCAAAAGATTGCATTTCCCATGAATTCTTAAAAGGTTGGGTATTCCATTATCACATCTAATCTAAATCTATACATCATTAATACGCCCTATTCGGGAGTGTTGTTCACCCGTTTGGAGCAACGCAATAACTTTAGAACAATCAAAGGATTTGCGTATAATTTTTCCGAATTTGAAATATGAATCAGCATGTCTTATCAGCAAGTGTCAATCTCTTAGTGATCGACAAAATTCATTCTGTACTAAACTTTGGCAAAAAATCCAAAACAAAGAAAATCACCCACTTTGTCAATTTGTGCCAAACATACGGTCTTTAGATTATAATTTACGTAACATTCGTGATTACTCCTTCCCTCATCGAACTTCCAGAATGGAGAAAAGTTTTGTCTAAAATCAAATAACGGCAACGAATTTGGTTATATATGGGAAATGATAGATATATACACACATATATATTTCTGGTTACGAAATGAAAGTAAATCTGCTAAAACTAGTAATCAAAATAATAATTGCAAATGTATTTTACCCTGACAACTAGTAAAATTGCAAATATAATACAAAATAAATTCACTTATTAATTCAAATGGACTGGTACCGTGCTTTATTTGTGGCTCGCTAATATTGGAAGGTATATTTTATTGCTTAAATGATTTACTGTAGGAAGAATTGCAAAGCATTTTGAATTATTGAGCCTCTTTTTTAGTGGATATCTACGAATACAGCTTTAACCCTGTTGCTTTGTGTTGTGCTTGTTGTTTGACACAAGTCTTTTGCTGTTGTGTTGTGTGAAACAATCCACACAATGGCAAGCCTGTAGAATTGTTCAAAATGTGGATAAATTGGTCTGTTGCCTAAAAATTATACTAATTGAAATAGGGTTAAGCACAAGTAAATTTTAACCTTGTAATGCTCAAGTGCAGTACATCTATGGGCCATAGAATTGGACATTTAAGTATTTTACTAATTTTTCTGGTTTGATTGCACATTGACGACTTCGGGCAGTAGAGGTATGGAAAGTTGCTAATTGACTATGTTCATAAAATTGTTAGGAAATGATAAAACGACTGAATGAACCCTTATCAAGATGTTCCCATTCAATTTCCATATATAATTGATTTAATCATCTGAATGTGAGATAATTGTTTGGGTAAATCTTTGCATCAGCAGCTCATCCATAATTGAATAATTGAGAAATTATAAACAATGAATATTAATTAGATATTCCATAAAAACGATCAGTTTTTCATGATATGAAAGTCTGCATTATGATACGCTCAATTTTGCTACTTTATTTTATTGAATGAATTTAGCAGTTAGCAACAGTCTAAAATCAGTGAAAATTATTTTATCATAGGAAGAATTTAGGTTTATTTAATAATCTGAGAAATATTATCTTCAATTTTGCTCGTATGAAATTTGGTATGTTAATACATTAGTGAGAAAATGAAATAATAAATTCTGAAGTTTCTTTATCATCTAGAAAAACATCTACGATCAATCCCTGTCAGGAAGGTTTTGTCTGATATTTCACTATTGCATATTATGTTGTTGATCTCTTAAAGAAGACGTTGAAATTGGAATATTATATTATGATATATATATATATATATATATAACTGGACAAAGATGGGGGTTTGATTACAGAGTTTGAGGTTTTGAAAGAAGAAATGCAAGTCTGAAAAAGAATAGAGATAAGTTGGGATATAGAAAAGGAAAAGTATTGAATTGGAAAGAAGTTTAAATGGTTGACATTGGAACCTGAAATAAGTAATAAAATTGAATATAGAATGACCGGGACCGTGGGTGGGTCCCTGCCCCATGTTAGTCAGGAATTGGCATAAAAATTGAAAATAGAGATATTTGTTTTATAAAGAACTCATATCTCTTTTGCAAAGTCGAATTATTACATTTGCGACTTTGAACAAGCATTTTTCAGTTAATATTGGTCAGAAACACACGTTTTAAAGACGACTTTCAACAAACAAAATTCAAATTACAACTATTTACTGTAGGCTAATCGATTGAACAAAAACATACGCAAATTTCTTGATTGTTTCTTTGAAATATATGCGCGCAATATTGTAAATATCGTTTTGCCAAAAATAATTCAAATTTACACACAATTCCCATTGATAAATCTCCTGATGTGAATTCTATGGGAAATTGAACTTTTTTCATTTTAATGTACAATGATTCTCTTTGAAATAATCGCACTTTTTTAGGTAATAAAAAATCATACAGGGTTTTGCACTTTTTTCGTTTTAATGACTCTATGTGTGCAGCTTAAGCAGTGAAATTAACATAATTAATTGCGCAACCATGGATGAAACATAAATTGCAGTGTAAACAATTTGTTTTCATACAGCAATATGGGTATTTTGTTCTTATCTATATAGAAAAAATAGAAAAGCAGAATAACACAAAGAATTGTAAAACATGTGCATTAATTTAGTGAACGATTATGGAATAAATTTTGGTCAAATTTACTGGTTGTTTAGAACATCTTGGAGGGCTTATTTCAAAATCTTTCACAACAAAACTTGAAAATCTATTATGAAATAGACCACTATTATTAATTTCTTGCGGCAAGGCTCCTCTTAGATTTTCCTATATAGACCAACTACATTCAATTCATTATCTAAACTCTGTCCCAGTTAATAAATAAACTGGTTTTTTAGGAAAATGAGGTAGTATGATATAAACACGAGTATAATTTCAAATTTTGATTTTCATTTTTTTATAATATCCACACGATCCTAAACTATCTAATTCGAGCAAAAAACCATGGTATTTACGCTATATAATAATACCCCAGTTATTGATATAAAACTTTACTTATTAACTGGCACAGAGTTAAAAATGAAACTTCTCAGCGCCAAGTGCATGTACCACATAAATCATATTATATATAGTATTATATTTTATATGTATCTGTTTAAAATATTCAGCCTGAACTCGGCATTCTGATAGTGATTTGAAAGAAAAATCTCACATTTGTATCATAATTTATTGAATAATTCGTGATTTCATATTATTTCTACATGCATTCTATGATATACTGACATCTCGACGCCCATCCAAATGTTTGACAAATACAAAATTATATTATTCTAAAAGTTTTTATTTGTAAAACTATATTAGAAAGCGATTCCGCCTTGCCTAAAACTAATTTAATAAACAATTTTTTAATAATTCACGATTTTTTAGCTTCTTCCTACCCACATTAACGCAATGATATTTCTAATTAACATATTTAGCCTGAACCCGTCATTACGATATTATGATATTGAAATAATAATCTGATCTTACATTAGACTCACTAGTTGTTGCCTAATTCATGATTTCTTAGAACTTTCTATCAATATTCTATGATAACCTACCATCCAAAGACCAACTCAAACACAAAGGAAAACAAAATTTATATATTTTTTAAAGGTTTTTAGTATTTACTGACTACATTCTATGATATTCTGGCATCCCAGCCCAAACTAAAACACTTTGGCAAATACAAAAAGTAAATGTTTCTAAAAGTTTTTAGATGTAAACCTATTTAAGAAAGCGATTCAGCCACATTACAAACCAATTTAATAAACAGTTTCTAATTTATTCACGAATTCTAAGCTTTTTCTATCCACATTCAAGCAATGATGCATCTAAATTACATATTCAGCCTAACCCCGTCATTACGATATTGAAATAATACCTAGATCCTATGTTTGGATCACTAGTTAGTGAATACTTCATGAAGTACTATGATATCTACATACATTCTATGATATCCTGGCATCCCGGTACCAACCCAAACACTTTGGCAAATACAAAATTTTAAATGTGAAACTATAGTAGAAAGTGATTCAGCATAGTATAAAACCAATTTAATAACCAGTTTTTGAATAATTCACTACTTCTTAGCTTTTTCTATCCACATTCAATGATGTATCTTATTATCATATTCAGCCTGAACGCGGCATAAAAATATTAATGTAATAACTGGATCCTACAATTTGATCACTAGTTAATAAATAATTATTCCTTAGAATTTTCTACCAACTTTGTATGATATCCTGTCATACCACAACCAACTCAAATACTAAGGCAAATACAACACTTATATATTTTCTAAAATGTTTTTAGATTTAAAATTATATTAGACAGTTATTGAAGCTAGTTTAAGGGCAATGCAATCACTAGTTTTTGAAAAATTTATGATTTTTCCAGCATTGCATTAATTCATTTTATGATATCCTGGCATCCCGGAACCAATTCAAAAACTAAAAAAATGCAAAATTTTTAATTTTTTAAAGGTTTCTAAAATTTAAGATTATCTGCTTAACATATTCAGCCTGAACCCGTTATTACAATATTGAAATATTAGCCAAATCCTACATTTTGATTACTAATTGGTGAATACTTCATGAATTCACATTATATCTAAATACATTCTTTGATATTCTGCCGTCTCGGGACCAATATAAACACTTTGGCAAATACAAAATGTATATATTTTCTAAACTTTTTAGACATAAAATCGTAATACAATGCGTTTTCGCATAGTTTAGGACCAATTTAATCAGTATTTTTTGAATAATTACCGATTTCTTAGCTTTCTCTACGCATAGTCAATCAATGATGCATCTAATTAACATATTCAGCCGGAACCCGGGTTTCCGATATTTATTTTATAGAAAAATCTCCTAATTGTATCATAAGTTACTTAATAAGTTGAGATTTTATATTATTTCCACATACATTCTAAGATATCCTGCCATCCCGGCACCAACTCAAATATGTCATATATAAAATTATATATTTTCTAAGCGATTCCGTTAGTTTCAAACCTATGTAATCAGCAATTTTTTGAATAATTAACGATTTTTTGGCATTTCCTAACTACATTCTATGATATCCTGGCATCCCGGGACCAACCCAAACACTAAGGCAAATACAGAAGTTATACTTTCTAAAAGTTTTTAAATGTAAACCTATATTAGGAAACGATTCTGCTTAACTTCTTATTATAATTTTAATATTAAATACAATTCGATTAAAATTTTTATGAAAGAGTACGGATAGTCTCTCATAGGAAGAAATTAGGTTCATTTAATAATCTGAGAAATATTATTTTCAATTTCCCGCGTATGAAATTTGCTATGTTAATACATGAGTGTGAAAATGAAATAATAAATTCTCACGTCTCTTAATCATCTAGAAAATCATCTACGATCAATCCATGTCAGGAAGATTTTGTCTGATATTTCACTATCATATTATGTTGTTGATCTCTTAAAGAATTTGCAAGGATTTTTAAAAATTTTATTCCCGACGTTGATTTTTCATTAGAAAATGAAAGTGTCTATTTCAAACACGTGTTACTCCAAAACTTATTAATCTATAAACCATCTACGATGATTTTTTGCTGACTAAGCCTTCTTGTTTAAATCGCGCTTATTGGTGTGCAATTAAAATGATTCAAATTTTTTTGAGATGCACTTATCTTACTTTTCTTTGCGTATGTAAATATTTTTTAGGCTTTTTTTCAAAATTGAGTCATCCTAAAGTAATGCCAAAAATTGCGATTTTCGATAATTTTTGAAAATCAAAATAAGCCAATTTATGTCTGCCAAAAAACGTATTTCAATTTCAAAGTTTGAGTGAATCACAAAGCATATGTCTTTAGTGTGCCAAATAGGTAAGGCATTAAGTTTTTATTCAAAAAATGCAATATAGAAATTACACATGAATTTAACTGAAATTGAAAATTTTCAACTACAGGCATTAGAAGGTTAAATGCCTTTTCTGGAAATGTGGTGCATTATATTCAATAATTAGTAATAGTTGTTAATTTCTCCAAAAAATCGGTTCTGATATTAAACGGGATTAAAACTATTTTTAACCATACAATTAATGCTGCATTATTTTATTCAAGTAGAAAGATAATACAACTCTCTAATATTTTAAAAGTTGAAATTCGGAATATCAAAGTTGATTGCCAACTAAATTCCAGTTTACAGTTGATGGAAAATTTCAGAAGATGTGGGGTTAAAACAACTCCATACCAAATGTTGAGATAATACTTTGATCTCAAGCCGGACCTCAACTACTTTGTTTTCTGTAAATAGACTACTCAAATTCTCAACTACTTTGTTTTCTGTAAATAGACTACTCAAATTCTCAACTACTTTGTTTTCTGTAAATAGACTACTCAAATTCTGTTAAGGTGCGAAGAGAACAGCAAGAATTCGGAAAAGCAATTCTCCTTTCTGCGGCGTTTTCAGTTTTTGGGTATCTTAATTTAATGTTGAGCTATCAGTAGATGAATTTTTTTATGGAAGTATGAAAATGCATGTGTAACTTAGGTTTAGTAGGGTCGTATTAATTTAAAGTTTATCAATGCTCTAAGATAATGCAGAAACAACTAAATTTCAATTGAGCGACTTTTGTTTAATAGTTCTTATCCTGAAATTGCAGCAATTATATCATTCTCCATCTCTAAACAGTTTGAAAGTGGCTTTAAGTAATAAAATTTGTTTCCAGTACGTTCTTTAGTTAGTTAGTATCAGAAATGGAATAGGATCAAAAACTTTAGGATCCTATCCTATCCAGATCCGGATCCGATCCTATCCAAATTTCTAAAAGAACTTTAGTCTCCAATCCGAAACAGATCAGACTTTAAATAATTATTCTTACAATAAATAAACATGGACTTATAATATATATATATTTTTTTAAATGCAAATAAGAGATTGTAAGTGCTTCAACATTGTCTTGAGATCAAAATATTGGGGCGTGACTTTGATTATGAGTGGAAATTGACAATTGCTCTTCCAAAACTCCAACAAATTCATTTCTTTGTTTATTTGTAAGTTTGTAATGATCTAAATCTTAAAATTATCATCAACTATGATGCCATAATATATTTATAGAGTTTAAGTAGTTGAATTTCTTATGAAATCACCTCCCCAAACAATTTTTTTATATCCAAATCCCAAAACCACTACTTTGTAATGTTACTATGAATTGAAATTGTTTCAAACAACAAGATAAAATAAGTTGTTGGAAAGTATAAAGCGGGACCTGTTGCATGAACAATGAAATTGAATTACAAAATTTCGTTTAGATTGAGGTTATCAAACCACTTAAAGTGGGATTCAATGCAAATTTGTGTGTAATGTATAAAATTTACAATATACACAATTTTTAAAAGTATTTGGATCCGGAATTTTATCAAAATGTGGATGCAGTCCGATCGCATCTCTGGATAGCATATAGACTGTGCCATAAATATGGCGTTTTACTATGCAAAGTGGTGGGTTTAAGGGGGGACTATGGAACTGCAGTCCCTCTCCATGAGGAAGCAAAACGATGGTATATTTGTGCAAACTTTGTAAAAAGTTGGAATATTCCAAGTTAGTGCCAAATTTTTTCATTTCATTTGCAAAACGATCCAAGAGTTTGGAAAATATTTGCAAGATTTTTCAAATAACTATCAAGTTTCCCAAAATTTACCAAACCTTGCAAAGATTTTTTTTCAAATTAATCTTACTCATAAATGAAGCATATTCCAATAATAAGCATTTCATCCAACATCAATCCAACCTTGGGAATTAATAAATTATAAGAGCAGTTGAAAGAACTGCTTTCACAGTATACATAAAAACCATAGATTCCTACCTATTTTAATCCCCGAGACGATTGTCGCTAATGGATATTTCTCAAATAATATTTCGTACACAATCAAAGTGGTCGAAGAAAAACGCCCTTTTTATGAACTACAAAAATTGTATACTGAATCAATTTAGACTGTTAAGTATATTTAAGATGTTCTCTACACCCAAGGTATTTGTTAGAGGCCCTGAAGAATCATGAAATTCAATTCTGCTACAGCTCAGCAGCAATCATGCATCATCAAATCCCGATGGAGTGTGTTGCATTAGTAACCATTTTTGTTAAGATCTACATGGACAAGTATATCAGTATTCTAAATAAAAACAGGCATGTTTTAAAAAAACTATAAATTTTCTAATCCCGTTTCTGAAAAAAGGCAATCTGGGGAAGGGGGGGACTTCTGAAGTCCCTCCCTTACTGCTTATTTTTCTTCAACATATTCAATTCGCTATATAACATATTTCAAATGTATTCACATTTTATTGATTTTTATGAATTTTTAAAATTTTAGCATTTTTGACATTTTGAACGCTATTTTGGATTAATTTTTCAGATTTTTTGTACAAAATACCCAGTAATATTAGGGATTCATCATCCCCTTCATTTTAGTGTTTTGTTGTACACGGTGGAAGTTTCGATCCTAAACCTACAAAAATGCAACTTCATACCTACCTAGAACTTTTACAATCATCCAAAATTATTCAATTCTCAACTTACCGATTTGCTAAGAATCACGAGTTTCAAAATTATTGATAGGACACCCCATTTCTTGCCTCTTTTTCTATTCTCGAGTAATTTGAAGTCATAATTACTAACTGTTACAAGAAAAATTAATATTAAAGATTTTCCAACCACCAATGCAAATTAAAAGTAAGGCAGCAAAATATGGTATTTCACAAAACAATAGAGTCCTGGGGAAATTTTCCATTACTGACCCTGGTACCGGACCCTAATGATTGGTTGCGGTACTGGGAACAAAAAAGACATGAGATGCGGACCAATTTGATATAATATTTGCTATTATATTTACTTTCTAAACTAATATATGTCCATAACATCTCCATTCACATTTAATTTTAGTACGGGGCCAGAAATAGATGTATCAATATATAAATATAAACCACAACACATTATTAGAATACCGAACTAAACAAGAGCAAGAACTTTTAAATTGTTATCATAACATGTAGAGAAATTTAGGAGGATTCAAAATTTAATCAAATCCAGAATGTAAAATATTATGAGAAAAACCTAGTTCAAGAGCTTTAGTACCCCTATCCGAAATTTCTAGATCCACCTCTAACTAGGCACGTTAATTAAGCAAACAATATAAAGCAGCTATTCTTTTCAGTTATACCAGATATTTGTTACTGGTCAAAGGAATTGGCTCCACAACCTACCCCACTATAAATCCTTTGCCCACATAACTCAATTTGGTCTAGCAACATTCATATTTTCTAATCCAAACCTATAGGTGAGGCACTCTCATTTCTGAGAAAAGTTTATCTATTTGAAGCCAATGGCCTACTAATACTGCGTTTACAGATGTTTGCTGGGACCAAAAATCTACTTACCTCAAACTCGCTTTCCAAATGATATGAGTAAATGGAATATGAATTGCCAAGCCTCGCAGCGACATCTACCGACATATTTGTTTATAAGCTTAAATCGTTCATGAGGAGTAAATAATTTATTTACCCTTCATGTACTTAAAATACCAAACGAAAATTTCATAATAATTTGTTTGTTGTGTTGATCAATTTTGTATCACCCATGGAGTAATCAACGCACTTCTAATTAGTAGCACCTGGAAAGTTCACAATGTATTATTGATTTCAAACGAACGAGAGCTACATGAACTGATAATAAATATTTTACAAGTCTTACACAAGAAATTTTTATGTCAATAGCATTTAATTCAAGATATGCATGCATTGTAAATACACAAGCACAAACTCTTATATGTAGTTCTTTGAAAATTCTAAGCATTGATCATGGTGTGCTGAAAAGCTAATTGTACGTTTTAACCATTTTCTAAACGTCTGCATATATTCATGGTATATTTTAAAACGTTTTTTTCAACTTATTGCCAATCTTTCAACATGATAGTTATATTGCGTTATTATCTTAGAACGCACATCTGTAGAACACATTTAAAGAAATTAACGGGTTTGCAAGTCTTTAAAGAAGGGTTTAATTCGTAATGTACTTTTAAAGTAACTAACGCATTCGTTTACATGGTTATGCAAAAAGATACTACCCAATTTGGAATATCCACTATAACTTACAAAAATTATATAAAGTATGTTAGTCAAGATATTCCTTAATGAAATTTTCTAACAAATACCAAATAGACTGCTGAACATGTTCAAATATGTATAAATAGTTTGTAAAATTTATTAATTGAAACATAACACATTGAAAACTAAGTTTTCTATTTCTTAATTTATTGTTCAGTTTATGTTAATAAACAGCAGTTGTGGCTTCTTTATAGTCTCCATTTGCCAGGAATTTTTCTTCATGACATCTTAATAGAATGGCACAATTTAAGAGAAAATAAAGAATATAGCTCAGTGCAAAAGGGCAATCTTTTTAATTTGGGAGTATCAATATTTAATGTGAGCAGGCAACAAACAGGTCAAACATTGCGTAAACAAAAAATTGTTTCAGCAAATATTACATTAAGTATTTTAGCTTAATCAACATTCTGAAATATTATAAATAATATATTATACATACTACTTTGTAAACATACTTATAACAAAGTAACTTTAATGGAAAATATACCCTTAAATAATGTTGATCTCTCAGAAGTAAGCGCAGAACGACTCCCAGTTTTTTAGGGCTTATTATGCCTTCAAAAATTTCGGTTTTCTTCCTCAGACAACGCGCCACATTCGGGGCGGACTTTGATGACATGCTGCTTCCCAAACCCTTTAGATTTACATTGTTGTACTTCACTTAATCGTTTTTACGTGGAGTCTCAAAAGCAATCGACGCAGAACCAATAATAGATTTCTAAATATAAATGTGAAAAATATAAAGTTCTTAAGAAAAAAACCAAGGAATGAATTTCACAACAAAGTTTATTTTGATTTTGGTTCTCGGTAGCCGGACAAATATTAATTTCTTTTAACATCTGAGAATTTTCTTAAGGAACATAAACAAGCCTCTGGGACGAGGTAAAATGCACTTGCTGAAAGAAAATAATTTATTGTTGAATGGTTACAACGATCTTTTATTATAACCTTAACAAAAAACAATTTTTGTAACTCACATTATTCTAAGGCTTAAAAAGTATTTGAGAAATATAAATACATTCATATATTTTTGTATATATCTATATAATATAGTGTTAGAAATTTTCATTTTTTACTGAAAGTGCAGACTTGTCATATATTTTCAAAAACATAATTAATTCACTTTCTGAAGCATTCACAATATTACCATATTGTTCAAAGTACTACATTTTCATCTCCGCATTTCAAATTCAATAGATTATTAAAAATAATATATATGTGAATCAAATCATAAAATGATTTTATGATCAAGCAAATAAAAATATCTACCGCCCTACTAATTGATGATCATGAAGATGCAATGTTATGAGATAGACAAAAGAGCATCAGATCACAATATTTGTTAAAATATGTATGCGAAATTTATATCAACATCCCACAAATTTATATTTCTTAAGATTAATACTAATAGTAGAAAACTCCAATTAATATAAAACTTAGCGATTACCTTCAAATTAGGGGGTCTGTATCTGCATGTTACAGCGGCTTAAGAGTAAACTAAAACGAAAATATATATATTTGAACAGTTATGCCAAGAATACCGTAAAACAATTAAGAGACAGTGAACGTTTTCTTTGGGAGTGAATAATCTAAAACTCTGCATTAAATGATGGCTTTAAACTTCATTACTGCTTCTTTCTAAACAAAATCTGGATCTGATGTTTCTGATGACATCCATAAAGCAATAAATAAACACGAATCATAAAAAATTTGCATTGGTTTAGAAATGCTTCAAGTCGTTTTTGTTTTTTTAAGACTACAACAGCGAGTAATCCTTGAGAATATACTTACATCTGATGTTTCAAATGCGAAAATTATTGAATATTTATTTATTTATACACTTAATCTTGTAATATACAGGCAAAGAAAAAATAATAATGTATAAACTAACACAAAAAAAGGAAATGGAAATACATACTGTTAGTTGAACTAAATGCTCTGCACGAGGGACAACGGCATATCAAATGATATGGGCAACTGCTTTCAAGTTTGTAAGAATTAACAAAATAGTTCCAATATAATTTTTGTAGGGATTATTTAACTG
>CABFPE010000126.1:332525-348364 GCA_900660155.1 Hofstenia miamia | reverse complement strand
CTAGTGATTGCATACCGAAGCTGTCTGTGTTTAAAGAAGAGCCAATCTTTGTGGATGGTGTAGACTGCTCTGCTGCAAGTTGCAAATACAGGAATGCATCGAATATATGCGGGATCAAGATTCAGTAAAGATGAAAACATATTTCAAAGACAACAAGATTTTCAGAAATTGAAGAAAAAATTCAATATTAGTGGATGATGTATTCCAGCATTAGAGGTCTCTTGTTTTAGTATAATATTTAGATTTTCTTGTCAATCTGCATAATATTTAAAATTATGTTAATAAGTCAATGCTCTATTTATATTTATTTGAATATATGCAATTGTAACGATGTAATTCAAATTGGAAATGACGAAAAAATAAACGTATAGTGAAATATACTTTAGCTGCTCAAAAACATTTATACGGCACAGAACGTTGTTAAAGGTATTATGAAATATTTCAATATATAAAATAATAAACTAATATGATTTACCTCATTACTTCATTGTACTGCTATGGTTGCAAAGTAGAGAAAAAGACGAGCGCCTTGCTATGTTTTCCCTCAAAACATGGTTTGTAGTCAATATAAATGGACAATTTGCTCAATTAAATAAACGTTAAATCAAAGCTGTTTAAATATAAATATAGACTTTAGATATCAGTCTATCAGATTCCGAGAGTGAAGCATTAATACCTTTTCTTCTCGAATGTCTGTACTATGAAATTCAAAAATTTTAATGGAATTCCCTTGATTTGAAAGGGTGAATTCAATGCAAATTTGCTCAATTAATTTTTGAAGTTTTTCCAAATTTCAGTAGTTATATAGAATCAGTAGCTTTCGAATTTCAACAAATTTTCAACAATCCGAGAGTGATGAAACATTATATGATTTTGCTTGCCCATTAAAGCCAAAAATAAATTTTATCAATGTATTAAGATAGCTAATAATTCACATTTTAAAGCGCCATCTATCGACAAGGAAAATCTTACTACAAAAATATTTCGTGTAATGAACTGATTTATTCATATAGCAGCTTTTGAATGACTTTAGAAAAAGGTGAGGTAATTGAAATGGGGCGATATTTTTCACAATGCTTAGAGGATTATTTTTTTATATAACGGGGTTACATTTGCTAGCTTTAAGTGCGAAGGAAGTGAACTGGTTCTAATACAGTTAATGGATCGATTATTTCCTTTGCGCATTCCTTAATACACCACGTAGAAATTTCAGTTGGACCAATGGATTTGTTAGTTTTTAGTTTAGATATAGCTTTAAATACTTCTTGCTTAGTGACAAATCTAAAGGAAAAATTTCTTTTCAAGTTTGTTTGCTTTCTTTGTAAGGGTATATGCTCATCTTGATATTTTCCTAGGTTTAGAAACATATCATTAAGTGCATTAGCAATATCTAAGTTATTAGTAACAACATCACCGTTATTATTTTCAATCGAATTTATAGGATCATGCCCTTGCTTATTTCGATTTAATACATTTTTGATAAAATCCCATTTATCCTTGGAATTTGAAAGATTTTCAAAAATTTTGCTCGCGTTGGCATTTTGAGCCTGTGGAATGGCAATATTACATTTATTTCTAGCTAATTGTACATGTTGTAATTTTGACTAGATTTAGAAGACAGGTATGTTTTATAAGCCAAATTCTTAGTTTTTATTAGCAATTTTAAAGCAGGCGTTAGCCAATGTTTTTCTTTGAAAGCCTTTTGTACCTGATTTTTCTCTAATCAAAATTAGCTTTTTGAGGAATAAATATTTAGAAAAGACTGAAACATTTGATCTACATTGGCGTGCATGAAAACATTGTCCCAAGATTCTTGTCTCAAATTATATTTTAACACTGTAAGTAAACCTGGATTTTTTAAACGAGCAACAATCCATTTGGACTTCCTACAATTTCAACTTTTATTATAGCGATACACACGTGATAACACAATGATCAGAGAAAGGGCAATCACTACATATATCATTATAGTTATTCACATTATCGGAAACAATATAATCAATTAGCGTAGACGAATTTTTACCTATTCGAGTTGGAATTCGATCGTTAAATGTAAAGAGGTCTACTGAATTCAATAAAGAATAAAATTTTTGTTTTTCCTTTTCTTCAAAATAATTGATATTCCAATCTCCCATGGCAATAAGATTTTTATTTTCCGATAAAGCTCCTTGAAATTCGATTTTCATTGAAAAAGTAAATTCGCTCGTCACTTCTTTATTAGGACAATATGAGACATTAATTAATTGGTGTAGATTACTTGGCAATACTATCTCTGCCCATAAGCTTTCGAATCTGTTATTAAAAGTTTTAATTTTGGGTCGAAAAATCTTTGGGATTAGTAAAAGCACTCCACCACCTTTAGATTTATTATTATTATATAAATTCCTGTCACAACGAAAATGAATGTTCATTAACATTTGTCGATTCAAGGCTGCATCGCCTATCCATAATGGTTATACCAGCAGCGCTAAATGTATTTAGTATATCCTTGATATATATTTATCGTGGAAAAAACTTTCTTCAAAAAAATTTGTTCTGGGCCCTTGGAGTTGAGCCGCAAACTTGTCTAGCGAATGATCGCAACTAAAATCAAAATGAGGATCTACAAACTAAGTTACTCAGATTTTGTCCTCACAACCGTAACTGCTATATTTAAAGATGAACTTACATCTATATGTCTAAACAAGACCCGAGGTTGGACATCCGACTGGACTCGAATTTTTAAGACTGACTCGATTCAAATCCCCAAATTTGACTAGTGTTACAGATATTTTGTCAAGAATTTTGCTTCAGTACCAATTTCTGACGATGCCACCAATGCAGGGGTGCATTCGTTGGTGGATGCATGGGGACAATGGTATCTAATAAATGTGGGAGAATTCAATCTTGATTTTCAATTATTTATATGGATTCTACAAGATTCCAGAACCAAATTTGTTTAATTATTTAAATATTTCAATTGGATTCAATAAAGAGGCAATTATTATAGGAACATTGAAACTGATATTGCACCCCTCTACCAATCCAACATCATATCGTAGCTTTAGTAAATATATTAGCGAGAAATATCTTTTCAAAATCAGTTTAACACTCTTTTGAAAGCTATCTTCAATAATCAAAATGTGCTACATTAATTCTCATTCATTGGGTGGTCATATAAGATTTGGAATTTTGTCAGGTATTACGTGGGAGTGGGGTTCCCCATATCAACCTGTGGTATGGGTTGAAATTTCGGGTTGTGATGGAGACTTACGTGGGGAGAGATTTTTGTAAGCAGCCAAAATAGCTGTATAGGTTTAGATTAGATAGGTCAAGAATTGCTTTAGCGATGAATGCTGCTTTGCTTAATGGAAGTAACTTATGAGAATGAAATGAATTGGTTTAATCTTAAACTATCTTGGTTTAGTCCCAATTAACCTTAAATTAAAAATCAAAAACGATTTCACTTTTTAAATTAAGTTGATCAAGCAATTATTGCTTGAAATGAATAACAGTGGAATAATTTCCTATAAATAACAATTTTTAAAAATTATTACAATGGTAAGGGTGTGGTTTATTAAATTTTATCGTTCAAGAAAGATTTTCAATAATTTTGGGATTATTTTAGCCAAGTTTTGAAGAAAGATCCAGCTGATCGTATTGGAGTAAATGATTTTCAATAAATTAGCAAAAGACTTAAAACTCTTAAACATTTATGATATTAGTGATTAATTTATAAAATTACAATATAATTTTATGTATATAAATACACATTTAAGCATAAATAAAATCCTCAGTCTCTACAAATGCTTTGTTTCGAAATATTACAAATTTTGACAAAAATTTTCATTGGGTATTGTGGGGTCAATTTATATATATTGATTTGGTGCGGTGTGAATTTGTAGACACATCTTGTGGTGTGGTGTGGGCTGTGAGTTTAAAAATTTCACCCCATCCCTGTAATTTTCTCTGTGGTAGAATGCAGTTGTGTATATGTCGATTATAGATAATAAGCAACTTGTTTTTATTAAATAAATGAAATAAATACAAGTACGATGTGATCTACAAAGCAAATATATAAGTGAAAAATATCAGTAAGTTACTCTACTGGGGTAACTTGAAAAGCTGCACACTTAGCGAAATTTTGAGTCCATTGAAGCTTCTCGCCGAAGGCGTGCATGCAGAGCTTAACGTTTTTATTGTTGGTGTAAAAAAATTTATAGAAATCATCCCGAATATGCTGGAGATCAAATAATGCGGCGACGTTCTTGTGATGACGAAATTCGGCTTCAAGTTTTGTTGGATGATAATAGATGTACTTATTGCTAGTTTCAGTGTCTATTCGATTATATTTTACTTTTATTGCGTATTTACCATTCACCTAAATAGAATGCACTAATATTATCTAAGAAAATTACAAAAAATTATAGAAAGTACACTCAACAACATTTTCTTTGATAACAAAAGTTATTTGTTAAGTTATTTGCTTAAAACTCTTAAATATATCTCAAAATACAAATCATAAATAGTTATTAATGCACAGAGTATTTTTAGCTTAAATTATTCTATTAAAATTAATTTTGTATAATTATTTCCAATGCTGAAATTCGTGAACTGATGACAAATATATTTATATTCAATTTATCTTCTATCAAACAAATTCAAAACTTTACCTCTTCGAATTTGAACGTCCCTTGTGGCGGCCTAAATAATTCTATGCAAATTCCAGGTTTTTTAATACAAAAATCCTAACTGAGTTTAATAAACAAGTTTTAAATCAACTGCTAATAAAATTTATTCAAAATTTAAGTTTGAAACATTAAATGTCCTTCCAATAAGCTTAAACTTAATATAAATTTACAATTAAAAATATATATTTGTTCCCCTTAAATTAAAGAACCACTGCAGCAAATAACTGCCTTTTTTGTACATACATTCTATAGTAGTTACATAAGTGAATATAAATTGATATCAAATGAATGAGTTTGATTTGCTTGACACTATAGTTTTAAGTAAATTATCATTTCACATCAACCTAATTAATATAATTAACCAGTAATAAATTTAAATGATCTTTTTGGAAAAAGATAAAGACAAATTCTTCTAAATAATATTTTTAACATACTGTCCATACATATATATATATATATATATATATATATATATATGTATATATAGTAATTATTTTCACTTACACATGTCAATGTCAATTTAGGCATACAAAGAGCGAGGTGAGTAAAAACTCCCATATTTCAGAGGGCGAGGTATAAATCCACAAAGGCTATGAAACCTATAAATTTTTTTTGCTAAAAATATTAACTCTACTCAAAGGCATATAAAAAAATTAATTTAAATTATTTTTCAACAACTTTGATTTTTCAAAAAATATATGCTTCAATATTTATATCTCGTTCTTTGCATAGCTCGCTTCCTGTACACTTTAGTAACATTCATAGAGCGTTATATCTTACAGTAACTGCCAAAAAGCAAATTTTTATGCCAATAACAGCTATAAGGTTGTCCGGAAAGTTCCTGGAAATGCTATAAAATAGCAAAAATTTCTCCTTTATAAACAACTGTATCTTTCATAACAAAAAATCTTTTATAACAAAAAGTCAATTAACAAAGTAATCACCGTTTGTGTTTATCACTTGATCTCAACGGTTTGGTAGTTCATGGATACCTTTTCTAAAGAAAATCGCAGATTTGCTCCGGAAAAATTCATCCACAGACATTTTGATTTCGTCGTCCGATCGAAAATCCTTGTTCTTCATGAAATTCTGCAGCGAACAGAATAGGTAATAGTCAGAAGGGGCGAGGTCAGGCGAATATGGAGGATGGAACAAAACTTCCCACTGTAGCTGCAATAACTTTTCTCGGGTCTTCTTTGCTGTATGAGGTCTCGCGTTGTCGTGAAGGAATCGAATCTTCTTCAAATTTGGTCGCTTTTGAGAGATTGCATCAGCCAGTTTTTGCAGTTGGGTGCAGTACAGGTCGGCATTGATTGTCTGGTTTGGACTGAGCATCTCCCAGTAGATAATTCTACTAACGTCCCACCGAACAAAGAGCATAAGCTTCTTTTGGTGAATCTCTGGCCTTGGTTGTGCCTGTGCCGGCGTGCCCCTGTCGACCAACTTCGTTTTCTCACGACATTGGCATACAAGCACCCTTTCTCATTGCCGGTCACGATTGTATTGAGCCAGTCCATAGTGCGTTCTNATATATATATATATATATATATATATATGTATATATATTCATGTATATATAGTAATTATTTTCACTTACACATGTCCTGGGGTATAGCGTTTGAACTCAAGTCTTCCATAGGAATGATATTGAAACCATTCCCAATAAAATTGTTTTACAGCAGTCCATTCAGCGTTAACCGTCCTAAACAGAAATGACTACACATTCGTCGAATGAATAGCCTACCATTTTAAGAAATTGTCCATGAATGTGATACCATTTTGATGTGTCGATAGCTGAAAAATGCATGTTAGTATCAATTATAATGCCTTAGATATTGCAAAAAGGAAACAGTTGTAGGAAAAGAAACAAATTCTTAAACTTTAGTATCAATTAAATATAATGTTTATATATAATCATTTTGCACCCTACCAATTTTTTCATCATTTATCACCTTATTAGCGCTAAAACTCAATAATAGTGTGAGCGTTCTACCTGCGTTTTTTCAGCTGCCAAACATCGATGATATGAATATTTCAGCCTGTTTTTTGTCAGAACGATCTCATTGTTTTTGGTTGATAATTTATTGTCTGATATAAATCGAATTTTGTCATTTATTTGCTAACTTCAAATTGCCAGCAAAGTGGGAACATAATATTTTCGTTCTGTGTCTGTATGCTTGTTTTCAGAAAAACTTCGTATACGTATGAATATCTTTCATGCAAGTTTCGAATATTTTTAGTGTATTTATTTCGTGTATCCAATATTTTTCTTGCGTGTCTTCGTATAATATACAATGCGCATCCGCTTTTCAGATTCGTATTTATTGAAGTTCAATATTATTTCAACTAAAATTCTTAGCACTTGTTGTTTACACATGTTTTTTCCAAATACTGTCCTTATGGGTAAGATAAGCAGTTTAGGGTTAACGAAATAAAGCGCTTTTTCTAAGAAATCTAGAGCCAATTCTTTCCAAGTCAATTAAGAAATGTGGTAAGCATCGATGTTGAACATTATTCCTGAAACTGAAATACCCGATTCTAATAACTATTGAAAATGCCAATTTTTTAAAAATCATTTAAATTCTTCCCCAATAGCTAATGTTCAGGGAATCAAGAGGTTAAAGCTCCATTGGAGTAACAACCAGGGTTGGCATGTTTTAAACAAAATCTGTACAAAACAAGTTTTAAACACTGTTTAAGACAACTGGTTTTTGCAGTGTTTTTTGAAATGTTTTTTTTAAATGTATATAGGAAAGTTTGGTTTTTAAGTTTCGCCCATTCGTACTTTTATAACCGATTTTGTACTGAAAAATTGCAAAACTTTCGTTATTGCTTACGTTAATGAAACGAAAATTGGATATTGATAAGTTTATCCTAATTTAATGTTTGCTTTTATTTGTGTTTTTAGCAAAATTTTCGTACTTTGAACTGGATAGTTCTAAAAGCAAAAAATACTGTTTCAAACGTTTAAAACGTTTTTTCTGTAAAAAAATACACCTTTCCCAACCCTGGTAACAACTACTTTAACCTATTTTATATTTTTCAGATAGACCACCGTAACTCTGTTGAGGTGCATTGTGACCAAACTTAAAATTTATTGATGTCATTATTAGTTCTTCAGATATGAGTACTTAAATTTTTTGAATAAACCATAGAAGACTTAAAAAAAATCCATAAAAGTTTGATGTTAAATTAATGCCTATTATATGAACAAATCTATATAAACGTTAGTTTGAATATTGGCGGGTGTAAAAGGTTGAGCAATGGAACACAATTTCAGATAGACCCACTATTTGATAATTTGGTAAGTTTTGCGATTTACATAATATGTTATAAAGGAAAACTTATGGTGCAAACTTAAATGAAACGTGTTATTAAGAATTATGATTAGAGGAAGGCTATTTGAACTATAAATAAACCAATGGCATTGACAACAGTAACTACCCATTCAACAAGAAAATTTGCTAGCGGCGTTACAAAATAAAATTGACGCAGAAATTTGAAAAAGTTGTTGAAAAAACTGCCCATGTAGCCGCCACTGACATTGAATTAGTCTGATCATTACTTTGTAAATAAATAAAAACGCATAAGGGAAAACGTATTGTGTAATAGGGACTTACATTGCTAAAAGCTGCAAAATCTTTATACTAGACATTCTTGTAAAACATAATTGCTATCATCTGCTAAGTAAATTTAAAAGTGCATGCTTAGCAAATACATTGCCACTGAGGTATTTAGAGCTTTATTACACTTATATATGGAAAAACTGAAATAAATTCTCACCAGCGTTTGTGCATTGAACACAAAATAGTAAAGCAAATGCTACAAGCCAGACATTCAAAGTCATCTTCTACCAAAACTTTTACAGAATGAAATGTTAATTAACTTGCAAGCTATTATATATGTTTTTTGACAGACAGAAAATTACTCAAAACAATAGCATTTTGGGCTTAGCACAAGATTCATTAGTCAGAAATGGTTACACCCCAAATGTTCATTTTCAAGTTATAACATGCTTTTGTGATGTTAATGTCTTATAAAATTTACAAAATGCTTACATGAGTCCACTAAATCCAATATTAGCATTGCTTTAAAATAATATGCCAGTGAGAAGATTATATGATTATAGCTTTATCATACACGTTCTGCTATTACATCTAGACGCGACGTAAACCTTTGCTTGTGAATATGAATCACCAGTTAAGGTCAATCACATGTCTTTTCATTTATGAATTTGTATGTCAGCAATGAGTTTTCACTTTTCTTTTCTGCTTTTTGCGCTGTTAGAGATTAATTTTTATTGTAAATATCTTTAAAATTATTCATAAAAATTTTTTGTTTTTAAGATTTTGAATTCATTGTAAAATTTTCTTTAAGGTAAATTTATTGTTTCAAGAGAAAATAATGGTTAATTTGCATAATCTTCCTAATCATCCTGTCCCATGTTCTGATCCTGCTGCTGCTCCCTCTTCTGTGCCGCCACTTGCCTCTGATCGATCAGTCTGTTCCACCGCCCACTCACCACAATCATCGCCCTTGTCACGTCCTTGGCACTAGTTCTGCATGTCAACTGCCTGCTGTTCCAATTAGTTCTCTTCCTTGTCCTCCTCATAAAGCTCACATTTATATTGGCAATTTTGCTAATTCTGTTTCTGATGTTGCTGATCACCTCTGTTGCTCCTCTCTCTAATTTGATGACGTCCTTCCCATTCCACCACGTATGGATTCTCCATTCGCCGCCTTCCATATTGTCTGCAATCAAGAATCTCATATTGCTCTCATGAATCCTGAAATGAGGTCAGATGCCCTCTTGATCCAATATTACTGTCTCTCTGATGCAGAGCACAAATCTTTTGGCCTTCGTCCCCACCATCTTGATGCTTCTGGTCGTGATTAAATACCTGCACCTCCTAGCTTGGATATGACTACTAATCCCAACACTGATTTCTCTTTTTTGCTCGCCAATGCTCACAGTCTTGTCTCATTACAACTTATTCTTGTAGTTTCCTGTTGACTTCATTTTTATTACTGAAATCTGGCTTGATCCTTCTCTTGCTGACAGTGTTGTTTTTCCTAACTCTGCACTTAAATTTCTCTGCTGTATGGATCATTCTAGTGGTCGTTATGGTGGTGTTCTGATTCCTCACTTCACCCTAACCTTGACATCCACCCCTCTCTCTTTTGAGTCTTTTTCCTTTGATTTCTGTTGTGGTTGTGCTGTTGGTCTCAGTGATCACATTGTTTCTCTTCTCTGTGCTTACAACCCTCCTTCCAGCAATCCTTTTCGTATTCCCCTAGCTGATTCTTCATCCATGATTGAGTACTTTTATGATCAGTCTATCAACCTCTCTAGTCAACTTGGATTTCCCACTCCTCGCCAATTCCTCATCATCTGTGGTGACTTCAACCTTCCTAATGTTTGTTGAAATACACTTGACTCTAATGACGCCTATAAATCTGATGTTCTGGATCTTTTTGCTTCTTACTGTCTTGAACAACAGGTATTTCCTCCTACTTCCCACTCCTCCCTCCTTGACTTGGTTTTGTGCTCTAAGCCCGATCGTATTTTTGACACCTCTGTTGTCCCTGTTCCAGTTAAACTGTCTGATCACTCATTTGTTCGCTTCAGGATGTCTGTCAATTCTATTACTCATCTGCTTGTCCTGTCACTCCTCAATATGCTAATTCTAACAGTGACTTTGTATCTATAAATGCTGATCTCTCTTCTTCATTCCCCATTTTTAATGACTCTTTCTCTGCTGATCTCTGGTACACCTTTCTTCACCAAGTTATTTCATCCTTTGTTCCTTGTTGTTGGAAAGAGCATATTTCTCTCACTTTCTATTTCTCATGCCTTACTGTACACTAATTGATTATTTACATTAGAGCCACAACAAGGATTCTGTACATTTGCAAATTTCTATATAGGTTCAATAATTTCCTAACTGAAATTAAAAACCATACCTTTCACTTTGACAGTTCTTACATGTGGTAACCAATGACGACTGCATGTACCCACGTGACTTGTCACATCATTGATATCTGATAAAATTTAGAAGTGCAGGGTGCCGAAACTTCAAATCATTCACATACGTAATGTTATTTCCAATGTCTTGTTTGCCTAATTTGTATCCAGTTCGACAACCATATACTGAGCAGGAACAAAGCATTGCACACACAATATTTGAATAGTAATTTAATGTAGCTTATAGAATATATATTCTTCTCACAAGTTACAGTGCGAAAAATAAACCATCTGCACAATATTTGTCCATTCCGTTGCATCTCCTACTATTAAGCCTTGCTTCAAGTTAAAAATAACTGTAAAATGTCATGCAAATGTACCTGCTTATGAAGTTAGGTTATAAAGTCACAATGAATAGATTTAAAATCATGAGAAAATAAATCCGAATTTCTAAAATCAAAATTTTATTTCTCGAAGCATGATGTGGGTACTCAAAATGTTTATTGCTGTGGTGCAACAAGGGATTTAGTCAAAGACAATTTCTTCATTTGGTCAGAGGAAATTTCAATTATTGCTTTTCTATTCACTTACTTCAGCTCTTCAACGGGAAATTGTTTTTGTTTACTAAGCTTCCAACAGAAAGTTTCCAATTTTTTATACTGCAAGTATTGATGCGTGGGCTTGCACACAATACACAAAGCCTACTCCTAAATAATTAACCGATCCATTTTTTAGCCAAGATGCGGCATATCAGTATTTTTCGGTATTGTCAAAATACAGCGGTATCGGTATATCACTGGGCAGCACTAGTATTAGTGGAGACTGTTAACCCCACTGCAAATAAATTTTTGCATTCCACTACAATGGTGGTTCTCACCGAATTATATGTATGAATTTAGCAGCAATATACATGCATATATGCATTGCTATAGCAACCTTTAAAACAAATGGAATTTTCTAGATTTTCTAAGAATTTTTCTTAATTGTAGAGCAGCGTGAGTTGTGAGCTACATGTATCTACCTATTCAATGCACTAAATGCACTTAGCATTTCAAGCCATGCCTTCATTTGGAAATTCATAATTACTGGTGCATATTGCTAATAAATTCTATTTTGCATTCCACTACAATGGTGGTTCTCACCGAATTATATGTATGAATTTAGCAGCAATATACATGCATATATGCATTGCTATAGCAACCTTTAAAACAAATGGAATTTTCTAGATTTTCTAAGAATTTTTCTTAATTGTAGAGCAGCGTGAGTTGTGAGCTACATGTATCTACCTATTCAATGCACTAAATGCACTTAGCATTTCAAGCCATGCCTTCATTTGGAAATTCATAATTACTGGTGCATATTGCTAATAAATTCTATTTTGCATTCCACTACAATGGTGGTTCTCACCGAATTATATGTATGAATTTAGCAGCAATATACATGCATATATGCATTGCTATAGCAACCTTTAAAACAAATGGAATTTTCTAGATTTTCTAAGAATTTTTCTTAATTGTAGAGCAGCGTGAGTTGTGAGCTACATGTATCTACCTATTCAATGCACTAAATGCACTTAGCATTTCAAGCCATGCCTTCATTTGGAAATTCATAATTACTGGTGCATATTGCTAATAAATTCTATTTTGCATTCCACTACAATGGTGGTTCTCACCGAATTATATGTATGAATTTAGCAGCAATATACATGCATATATGCATTGCTATAGCAACCTTTAAAACAAATGGAATTTTCTAGATTTTCTAAGAATTTTTCTTAATTGTAGAGCAGCGTGAGTTGTGAGCTACATGTATCTACCTATTCAATGCACTAAATGCACTTAGCATTTCAAGCCATGCCTTCATTTGGAAATTCATAATTACTGGTGCATATTGCTAATAAATTCTATTTTGCATTCCACTACAATGGTGGTTCTCACCGAATTATATGTATGAATTTAGCAGCAATATACATGCATATATGCATTGCTATAGCAACCTTTAAAACAAATGGAATTTTCTAGATTTTCTAAGAATTTTTCTTAATTGTAGAGCAGCGTGAGTTGTGAGCTACATGTATCTACCTATTCAATGCACTAAATGCACTTAGCATTTCAAGCCATGCCTTCATTTGGAAATTCATAATTACTGGTGCATATTGCTAATAAATTCTATTTTGCATTCCACTACAATGGTGGTTCTCACCGAATTATATGTATGAATTTAGCAGCAATATACATGCATATATGCATTGCTATAGCAACCTTTAAAACAAATGGAATTTTCTAGATTTTCTAAGAATTTTTCTTAATTGTAGAGCAGCGTGAGTTGTGAGCTACATGTATCTACCTATTCAATGCACTAAATGCACTTAGCATTTCAAGCCATGCCTTCATTTGGAAATTCATAATTACTGGTGCATATTGCTAATAAATTCTATTTTGCATTCCACTACAATGGTGGTTCTCACCGAATTATATGTATGAATTTAGCAGCAATATACATGCATATATGCATTGCTATAGCAACCTTTAAAACAAATGGAATTTTCTAGATTTTCTAAGAATTTTTCTTAATTGTAGAGCAGCGTGAGTTGTGAGCTACATGTATCTACCTATTCAATGCACTAAATGCACTTAGCATTTCAAGCCATGCCTTCATTTGGAAATTCATAATTACTGGTGCATATTGCTAATAAATTCTATTTTGCATTCCACTACAATGGTGGTTCTCACCGAATTATATGTATGAATTTAGCAGCAATATACATGCATATATGCATTGCTATAGCAACCTTTAAAACAAATGGAATTTTCTAGATTTTCTAAGAATTTTTCTTAATTGTAGAGCAGCGTGAGTTGTGAGCTACATGTATCTACCTATTCAATGCACTAAATGCACTTAGCATTTCAAGCCATGCCTTCATTTGGAAATTCATAATTACTGGTGCATATTGCTAATAAATTCTATTTTGCATTCCACTACAATGGTGGTTCTCACCGAATTATATGTATGAATTTAGCAGCAATATACATGCATATATGCATTGCTATAGCAACCTTTAAAACAAATGGAATTTTCTAGATTTTCTAAGAATTTTTCTTAATTGTAGAGCAGCGTGAGTTGTGAGCTACATGTATCTACCTATTCAATGCACTAAATGCACTTAGCATTTCAAGCCATGCCTTCATTTGGAAATTCATAATTACTGGTGCATATTGCTAATAAATTCTATTTTGCATTCCACTACAATGGTGGTTCTCACCGAATTATATGTATGAATTTAGCAGCAATATACATGCATATATGCATTGCTATAGCAACCTTTAAAACAAATGGAATTTTCTAGATTTTCTAAGAATTTTTCTTAATTGTAGAGCAGCGTGAGTTGTGAGCTACATGTATCTACCTATTCAATGCACTAAATGCACTTAGCATTTCAAGCCATGCCTTCATTTGGAAATTCATAATTACTGGTGCATATTGCTAATAAATTCTATTTTGCATTCCACTACAATGGTGGTTCTCACCGAATTATATGTATGAATTTAGCAGCAATATACATGCATATATGCATTGCTATAGCAACCTTTAAAACAAATGGAATTTTCTAGATTTTCTAAGAATTTTTCTTAATTGTAGAGCAGCGTGAGTTGTGAGCTACATGTATCTACCTATTCAATGCACTAAATGCACTTAGCATTTCAAGCCATGCCTTCATTTGGAAATTCATAATTACTGGTGCATATTGCTAATAAATTCTATTTTGCATTCCACTACAATGGTGGTTCTCACCGAATTATATGTATGAATTTAGCAGCAATATACATGCATATATGCATTGCTATAGCAACCTTTAAAACAAATGGAATTTTCTAGATTTTCTAAGAATTTTTCTTAATTGTAGAGCAGCGTGAGTTGTGAGCTACATGTATCTACCTATTCAATGCACTAAATGCACTTAGCATTTCAAGCCATGCCTTCATTTGGAAATTCATAATTACTGGTGCATATTGCTAATAAATTCTATTTTGCATTCCACTACAATGGTGGTTCTCACCGAATTATATGTATGAATTTAGCAGCAATATACATGCATATATGCATTGCTATAGCAACCTTTAAAACAAATGGAATTTTCTAGATTTTCTAAGAATTTTTCTTAATTGTAGAGCAGCGTGAGTTGTGAGCTACATGTATCTACCTATTCAATGCACTAAATGCACTTAGCATTTCAAGCCATGCCTTCATTTGGAAATTCATAATTACTGGTGCATATTGCTAATAAATTCTATTTTGCATTCCACTACAATGGTGGTTCTCACCGAATTATATGTATGAATTTAGCAGCAATATACATGCATATATGCATTGCTATAGCAACCTTTAAAACAAATGGAATTTTCTAGATTTTCTAAGAATTTTTCTTAATTGTAGAGCAGCGTGAGTTGTGAGCTACATGTATCTACCTATTCAATGCACTAAATGCACTTAGCATTTCAAGCCATGCCTTCATTTGGAAATTCATAATTACTGGTGCATATTGCTAATAAATTCTATTTTGCATTCCACTACAATGGTGGTTCTCACCGAATTATATGTATGAATTTAGCAGCAATATACATGCATATATGCATTGCTATAGCAACCTTTAAAACAAATGGAATTTTCTAGATTTTCTAAGAATTTTTCTTAATTGTAGAGCAGCGTGAGTTGTGAGCTACATGTATCTACCTATTCAATGCACTAAATGCACTTAGCATTTCAAGCCATGCCTTCATTTGGAAATTCATAATTACTGGTGCATATTGCTAATAAATTCTATTTTGCATTCCACTACAATGGTGGTTCTCACCGAATTATATGTATGAATTTAGCAGCAATATACATGCATATATGCATTGCTATAGCAACCTTTAAAACAAATGGAATTTTCTAGATTTTCTAAGAATTTTTCTTAATTGTAGAGCAGCGTGAGTTGTGAGCTACATGTATCTACCTATTCAATGCACTAAATGCACTTAGCATTTCAAGCCATGCCTTCATTTGGAAATTCATAATTACTGGTGCATATTGCTAATAAATTCTATTTTGCATTCCACTACAATGGTGGTTCTCACCGAATTATATGTATGAATTTAGCAGCAATATACATGCATATATGCATTGCTATAGCAACCTTTAAAACAAATGGAATTTTCTAGATT
>CABFPE010000126.1:312689-330953 GCA_900660155.1 Hofstenia miamia | reverse complement strand
TATATATATATATATACTGTAAAACTTGTAATTGAAGGCTATGGCTTTTTATTTTTCAACCTCCTAGGGTGGTCTTCTATTACAGGTGGGCCTTCTATTTTTCAACCATCAATTTTTGGTATTTTTAGATCTATAAAAATGTGTTGGACAATGCTATTTAGAGGAGTATTAGTATTCGTGTGCTTTCATGGGTGCGTACGTACGTAAGACCCGCGCGTATCTCCATCTCCTCGCAAGGGTGGCCTTCTATTACAGGTGGCCTTCAATTACAGGTATTACGGTATATATATATATATATATTGTAGCATAATCAAGGCTGTAAAACCTATTTGTAATATTAGTGTTCATTTTGAGAGGTTTTCGGTGCTAATTTGTTATGTTTTAATCCGTGTGGTTCTTGTTGTTAATTTTATTGGTCGCTAGCTGTCGAGTCATCCATTAGTGAGTGCTTATATTAATTTAAATTGTTTTCGATGCCTTGAACTTTTTGTTCACAGTAAATAATTAGCATAATTGTAAGTGTTAAATCTGATACTATCAGAATTTTACTTACAGATTTCCCTAACCACTGATTTGATTAACCTTTTAGACATAACAAATTGTTTAAATTGGCCTTAACTTTTCTGGTTATTGCTTTATACTTATTTTTATTTTTGTTTTTCATGATGATTATTATGCATAGCTAAATATAAGGCATCACTTTGGGTACAGCAGTGCTATTGGTAACTGGAATTGACTACCAATAACCAATTTGTACCTTAGGGGATGATGTAGGGCTTAGGGGAGTAAGGTTTTATTTGCATGTACGATAACAAGCCAGTGTGGTCTTTCAACTTTCAATGAGCTGAGCGTCAGTACTAGGCTTTCCTTGGTTCTGCATTGGCCGGAGGCCATCCAACTATCAGAAGAACTACAATGATCTTTCTTCTCTGGGTTGTTTTACTGGAGTACACAATTGGTTCCACATTATCTTGCTAAATTGCAGATATAAAGTAAACTACTATTTCTTACTCTTTACGTCACACTTTTCAAGAATTTTGTTTCCAGAGAATTAACTGATTTGAGTAGGTGCCAACCACATCACTAAGAAGATACGAATGATTTTACCAATTTCGGAAACCAATATCTTTGTAATAATGTTCTGAATGACTGACATTAGGTAAGATTGCGTTTGGATAGAAACCGATAGGCCCGATGTCACACTATAATCACAATTCGAGGGTACAATAAACAGTTAAGTCAAATATAAAGATATGTAGGCTACATTGATCTTGAATCTGCATAGAAATATTATATTTATTATCTAGTTTTTTAGTATATAGCTCAATATTGGAATCATGTTTGGAAACAGGGTCGAGTTGTTTGTCTTAGTGCAGCAGTGTCAAATTTAGGAAGATGGGTGGGGTTGGGTCAAGTGTGCATTCTTTAAATCAGGTTATGTCAAGTTAATCAATAACGTTGAAATTAAATGCCAGTTACATGTACAGGTTTTTACACTAAATTGAATAATTGAACAAGGTATTACATGTAACTGTTTTGTTTCATGACAACCAATGCATAGCAAAGCGTTTATTTTGCCACTACTTGCTAGCTAGTTATGTATAAAAGCACATACTTTGTTTGCTTTAATGCAGTAGAGCAGCTGAGTCAAATTTAGAAAGACGGGTTAGGTCGAATCTAAATATTATTCGAGTATTGTCCAAAAATTTAGACCCGTTTCCTTCCATGAATGGAGTAGTCAGAAACAGTTTGAACTCAGGAAATCGTCAAATCTTACAAAAGAACATTGTCGTGATATATTCGAGAACTTGAAGTTGACATTTCACCTCGAGGTTTGAATCTATAACCAAATATTTACTTAGCAGAGCAAGGTACAGGGAAGATAGAATTACTTCATTTTATTACTTTGAATATTTTAAGGGGTTTATCAATTTTGGGTGTTTGCATTCTAATTGGCATTTTAGAATGACAACAATACCAATATTGTTTTTTTAATTTTGAATTAAGAAATCAATATTGATATTATTATCATATTAATACTATTAATGATTTATCAAATGTAATGATTTGAAATAGTTTGCTAGGTTTGCGTAATGAAAGTTCTGATTAATGAATGATTAATAACTATCAATTATGTGTTCAGAACCAAATTCAATATTAATAATATTGCATACATATTAAAAATTATGTTTGAAAGTAACTGCTGCTAAAACTATATTGCTAACCTCCGTTTCTTTTAAGATACGAAGCTGAATAGTGACATTCATCATCTATTAACTCGATACGAAAATCAGAATGGATAAAATGTTTGCTAACCCTAACCCAACCCCAACCTTTAGATTAAAACAAGCCCAAAATATAAATCTAAGCTCAACATTAACACATATCCCAATCCCCTAACCCAAAACATAACCCTAGACACTAACTTTACGTTAAATTCTAAACTCTTATTTTACCCCAAACCATAAACCCAACATTATACTGTGCTCATCATGACAGATCTGACTCAATGAAATCATATTCATTTTGAATTTGTAAACAAAGTAACTAAGTGAAAAGATGTGATGGAAAATGCGCTGCGTACATTGAATAACCATTACTAAATCTTATGATTGCTTTGTAAAATAACAAAAGTGGTTGAACCACTAATCAACATATTATAGTAGTACATTATAATTATTTTTTAATTTATAATATAGTTATAATATATATTTATAATTATTTATATATTTATATATTTTATTATATATGGAAACTTACTGTTGTAATAATTAATTTGCATATTCCTTCTACATAATGTTTGGGCTATGGCTTGGGTTAGTATTAGAGTTTGTGTAAAGGTTGGGATTAGGGTTACGACAATAATTTTTATATTAATAAACCTGCATATTTTTGCAAATATTTGAGTGGGGGAGTGAGGAGAAATAGCCCAAAAGTACCTATTTAAAATTTTTACAATTTATGCATTGGCTACTGCCAGTAAAGTCTGCTGACTTTGAAAGGTTTTTTCATTTGCAATGCCGATTCATTATTATTGAATTGGACTTTGTAATGCAGAAACAATATAAAAGCTTTCTTTCTAAATAGAGCAACAACTTGTAGAACATCAGCACTATGCCAGCTTTCATACATTTTATTACAAGTAAGCATTGATTACTGGAGGAGATTCGAATCTACGTTCTGAATATATTGCAATTAATACTAACGCCTGAAGACCCTGAAATTGATAATAATCTTTTAGATAGAATATAGTATTGATCTTAAGACCGAAATTACTGAATTTAATATCCAAAATCGGAGTAGAAAATCACAAAATATTGCCGAATTTTTTGTTCATGCTTTTTTGAGAGCGGGTACTTATGGGGCAAAATCACTCTTGCGTTGAAAAACTGTATCAATCATTTACAAAATTTACAGACGGCCTCAAAGTTCCCTACTTGACAAAGTTTGGATTTCCCTGACAATCTTAGTCGCATTTTGAAAAATTATTTAATCCTTGAATTTTAGATCTTGGTAAAGTTTAATTCTATTCAATAGTACCCATAAGATTTTTATGACATGAACTTTTTTCTCGTCAATAAACTTTGAAATCACACTGAAGGGGGTGAGATTACTTTTTCACAAAAGTATTGCGTAAAATATTGTCTTTATAAATAATTTATTAAGTTAAAAAAATCTCATTTTGCTATTATGTTTTTATTGTTTTGACATCACGTTTGCTACTAGATTTCTACTTGAGGTTAAAATGATTCTGTATCTTTTAAAAAGTAAAGGTTTAAAAATATTTGGTCGTTGTGGTGCAAGCGGAGACAGTGTTATGAAAATTGTCACATATGCGACAAGAGAAAATCCCAAATTATTTTTTCAGTAGGACTTCTTTTGGGTTGTGCAATTTGGGACATATTTCAGCACATGAATACAGGACAAAACACAAAAAATCTGCCCTACTTCCATCTTTGGTTTATAGACATGCAGATGTGCGTTATAACTACATTATTATTATAATACATTAGATATTTCGTTTGAATTTTTTTCCTAATAAATTTATGTCAACTGATACTTGCAAATAGTAAAGTTCAAATGACGACGACAAATTTCTTAACAAACGGTATTTTTCTTCATTCACTACAACATAGTTGCAATTGCAGAAATATTTAAATAAGTGCTCTACTTTGAAATGCAGCATTTCTAAAGATTTATCCCATTCCATTGTATATACAATCCTTTAGTTTGTTGGGCGAGCCATTGGAATGCAATTGAATTTCTGCTTGATTTGAAGAAAATCAATTAGTTGAATTGTTCTGGAAGTAAAGGAAATCATGCTTTTTTCCACCAATACAGTTCTTATGAAAAGTTATATATGTAGATAATGGAAGCGCTTGGAAAAGATATGTATTGAGTGGTCTTATATTGGTTTATGTATATTCACAAGATTAGTCATCTTGGGGGTGGGTGCTGTAAATTTGATTTAGTGAGTTTAATGCGAAGTTTGATTTAACTAAATATATAAATTGTAACATTGTAACATAATACAATATGCAGATGATACTTGCATCTACTCTAGTTGCTTCAATAATCTCATGTGCAAAAAATTTTTAATAGCTGATCTCATTGAAGTGAAACATTGGTTCGATAGAAACCAACTTCATCTAAATATCAGCAAATCACAATTTTTCATGTTGCATACCTCATTAAAAATAGATTATTCGGGCCAATTTAAGCTTAGAATTCGTGATCACGAAATGGAACAAAATTGACACAATGTCTAACTGGGCATTGGACTTGTTGCCGATGCTCCTAAGTTCTCGCATGTTAGCCACTATTATAAAGCAATTTCTCATCCTAAAGCCAACCAAATATGAATTGTACTTAACATAGTTATACTTTATTTTGGTTACCTCTGGTAAAAGTGTTGCTTTTCCTAATGGAACCAATGATAAACAACTCAAGACAAAAAAGTACATTAAATTGGAGCAAAGGAAAAACACTTATGCTCCCAAATCTTTTTTTATACAAGCATCAGAGATCTTTAATTGTTTGCCATACGAATTTAAAGAAAATTCAATGTCAAAAAAAGAAATTCAATGCTACTTTTTAACTTAAGTGACAACAGAAAAGAATATTCGCAAAATTTTCCTGTTACTTAACTATTCATGATTGTTTCATTTGTAGTTTTTAGAATTACTTTTAAATAAAGTATTTGAAGTGTAGTAGTTGTAGTAGTAGTAGTAAAAAGACTTTATTATTATTACAAATGAAAAAAAAATATCAATAAATATGACAGGCACTATTCAAAATATATTTATAACAATAGCGGAATGCATATTTATGCATTAAAGTGTATGCAAAGCGATCACCCTAGCCATAAATTCGGTTGTACTAATCAGTAATTAAAATGTGGAAATAAATACAAATCGGGAAAACAAATTCTCTGAAAATGCAAAGCATAAAAGTTCCAATTTAAACATCTCAAATAAGCACATAATTTACTCTAAAAATGTATGGATTTGCATAAATATAGTTTTATATCTTGTAATTTCTTTAATAACAGTTAATTATTTTATGAATTTCAAGTTTTCTTTGCTAATATCCTTAAATATATACGTCGTACTATCGCGTGCTTCCGCGTGCTACGAATTTGGTCAATTATGTAAAGTTATCGGGTGTATATCTAATTGTTTTATACACTATATTGGTGTTTATTTCGTGCACCCTATTCTATACCTTCGCCGCTTTAATCTATATGAGACGTGCGTTGACCAACTTAAATCATTGGAAATGTTAATACCAAGATATTTTACTGAATTAAGACTTTGTTACTGAAAACTATATCAAATGATAGTGTGCTGATAAATTCGCATTATTAAATGATATTAAATTTCATTCCACTTTTTTTCTCTAATTTAAGAGAGAAATGTAGTCTTTTCTGATGTCTATTTCACTATTAGATATAATCTAAAGATCGTAATCAAATAAGTACGGAAAACTAAACAAGTAAGGGTCAGGTAGATCATTAATAAAAATAATAAATAACAGTGGTCCTAAGACAGATCCCTGTGGAATACCACTAGCTACTAACGGAGGGTTAGTTTTAAATTCATTGATAGTAACGCATTGAAATCGATCTTCAAGGTATGATCTAAATAATTTCAAAAGGCTTCCTCCAATTCCAAATCGAGGTAATTTTAACAATAAACGATTGTGAGGCACAGAATCGAATGTTTTCGCAAAATCAAAATATAGAATATATGTATTTTCATGATTTTTAAGATATTGTTAATGTTATCAAGGAGCATCAGAAGTTGTTTAGTAGAAGATCTTTTCTTAATAAATCCATGATGAATCGTATATAATTTAGAACGAACAAAAGGATAAATTGAATCGAAAATTATTCTTTCAAAAACTAAAGATGTT
Source organism: Hofstenia miamia (assembly GCA_900660155.1). Taxonomy (NCBI): domain Eukaryota; kingdom Metazoa; phylum Xenacoelomorpha; order Acoela; family Hofsteniidae; genus Hofstenia; species Hofstenia miamia. Next base: position 324,539 of record CABFPE010000126.1, on the reverse strand, counting down.
TTGGGAAGTATACTATTAGGTTGATAGTTATCAATTAAATTATGATTTCCGCGCTTATGTATAGGGCAAAAAATGATGTTTCCAAATGTTCGGAAATACGCTGGAATACAAAATTGTTTTAAATATATTGAGTAAATGCTGATCAATTTCTTTAGCATATTTTCTTAGAAAACATTGGGCAAGTTATCAGGACCACAGTCATGTAGTTTCAAAAGGTGAAGTTGCTTTATAACATCTTCCAAATTTATGTCAATTATATTTATTTTGTTATTTTTTATTGAAACATTATCTTCAATGCAAGCTAATGGAGAGTATATAGATTAAAACTATTCTTTAAAATGATTTGCTTTACAAATATCAGAATTAGCTGCAATGTCCTTCCAGAACATTGGTGTTGGCAAAGAAACGTTCTTTAAAAATATCAATAATTTATAGCAGTAATTAATTGAAGATAAATCAGAGAATTCTTTAATATATATAATTTTATCTAGCGCTGTGGATTGAATTAATTCGTTAGATAAACTAAAAATCTTTGTTTTAGTGAGTGGAAATGGCGATTTACAATAATAATTTGTAAGTGCCAAAGGATTTATTTAGTAAGTGAATTGAATGAGAACTGACATAGCTTGGAAAATCTATTATTTTCTTACGCTTAACAGGCTTTTGGGAACGTATGATATAGAAAATGCATCATTCCAATCTTTAAGGTGAATATTTAAATTATCCCCTAAGGACACCTCAAGATAAACTAAAGCTGAAGCTATTTCTTGGACACTATATTGAGCATAAGAGAATTTCATTTCAGAGTTGTTAAATTTTATCATAAAATCATCAGCCGATTAGCAATTGATTTTTCAACTGTAAATTTTATGATGATGGCAGCATGATCAGAAAAATTATCTATAGGTTCAATTTGGTGAAATATTTGGAGATTTTTATTTTTGCTAAATATGAAATCCAAAGAATTTCCATAAGTGTGTGTTGGGAAATCAATAATTTGTTCAAAATCATGTTTCATTACAAACTCAATAAATGCTTTATCGGATGCATTTTGTGAATAAAATGTATCCCAATTGATTTCAGGCATGTTGAAATCACCACATATAACTACAGATAATTTGTCAAATATAATGGTCTTCTTTTTCCAAAATGAATTGTAATATTGGAAACTATAATTGAGGATTTGAAGAATACTATTAATACTAGGGTGATACAAAATATTATTTGGTGGTGTTTTATAAGACGTTTAGAAGACATAGATTAGATGTCTTGCAAAGTGTTATACTATTATAAGACAGATACAAAACGTTTTTTTTTGTTTATTGGGTATTGGCTTCGAGTTAGAGTTGATTGAGAATACCTCAAAATGGGTATGTAATTCAGGAGTTGAACCAATCACACTAAGTAGTAAATGCCTGCACACCTATGAAAGTTTGTGAACAAGTATTGTATCTAAAATCTAGAAAATGGGTGTAGATCAATTTTAATTGACATGTTTTTTCTGTATGGTACGTTTTATTGTATTTTATCAAATTGTCAAAATTAGCAAATGTGTGGGTTGTGTTGATTTTCGTTGACCTACTTCCATGACATGTTTACAATCAAGAAAGATTTATGTCAATTGGCTTAGAACTAGACCAAGTAGAATGAAAGAATTGCCAAAGAATATGTTGAAATATTCAAGCTTAATGAATAATTTTTTTCGGTTTATACAAATTGAAGAGAAAAAATGTTTGGATTTCGACTCAGCATTCGGGGCTTGTGGGTGACTAAAAGCCGTGAATTTAACTAGATGACGTTTTTTGTTAGCATTTTAAATTTGCCTAGTTCTTGTCAATAAGCATTAGCATAACTTTAAAATTGTATGATGTAAAATACATTTTGCGTTGTTACTATAGTGGTAGACTTGTTAAACTTTGCTTTGTTTAAAGCATGTGTTTGTTATTCAAACATAGTTCTATTTATAGATAGCAAGATAAAATACTAGTGTAAAGTAAAAATAAACCCAATCGTATACCTAGCTTTTATCTATTCCAATTGATAGCGCAATTTTCCAGCAATGTGCTTATTAGGCAAATACTGTAATAATCAGTGGAGTTTCTAATACTGTGAAAGTGATGGGGTCCGTTTGAGGAAGAGGCAAATGCCATCAGAATAAAGTTTTCATCTATAGATCTAAGCTGTAGACAACAGAAAACGGTTAGCAGTATTATTCAAGTTTGGTGGAGAAAGACTTTTTTAATGCTAGCAGAAAAAACTTCTTCATGCTACTTTGTAAATTATAAAAAGTTATTGAATTTTAAAAAATATAAATGTAAAAATCTTACTTCGTATTTGTACCATTATAACTACAGATCTGGTAGTGCCTAATATAAATTCCAAGTGTTAAATAATACTATGATCAAACCCCAAGTGGGCAATGACTTGACGCAACATTATCAAAATGGGACATATGTCAATATACATGTGATACTGACGTTTATTTCTAAAATTGTAAAGAATTTTGAATAAAAACCGTGGTTGTCCATTCGTTTATTTACCAAATCGATTGCTTTAGAATTGTGTGAAGATGAACTACATGGTGTTGGGTGGGTGTAAAACAAGTGACATGACCCTGTTTTTGATTATTATGGCTTCATGAAGAAACCGCTAACCGACACTACATAAGCAAAGATACGAACGTAAACTAAAAAGGCGACTTCTCGTTTCGAATAAAATTGCACAAAATGTGTTCTTGCTCTACATGCTTCAATTATAAAAGACCCTATTTTGAGACCCATATTCATGTTAATAAGTATGAAATACTTCATGCTTATTGCCGATTGCGGCGAACGATTTTATCTTACCGTCAAAATGTCGGCTAAAATCCCTTACTGAAAGTACCAATTCGTACTTCGATTACACATTGTTTCGCTTTTGACGTTTAATTAAGAGTGATTGACTGGTGATGTCTGTTCGATTATTAATACCTGACAATACGTTATTGGAAAATGGAAGGTACATTAATTGCCAGGCAATTACAGGCTACACCTGAAAAAGAAAATAGATGTGAAAGAGTGCTTAGTAGGATGTGAAAACTTTCTGTTATCCGCTCGTTTTAAAATGTTGTGAACATTATGATGAACAATTTGTTTCTGTGATTATTATTTCTATTGTTGTTTTACGATATTCTTTAGTTCGCACTATGGGAACGTTTTAATCGTTGCATTGAAAATTACAGTACTGTACTGTAGTAATAAAAAGCTCCGACCATGGCAAAACTATCATGGCTAACGGTCAGCTACGGCTAAATTCAAAATTTATTTTACACGACTGGCTACGGCTAAGAAAATTTTCTTTGCTGCAGAATACTATCCACAAACCGGCACGCCAAACATTTTTGTTGGCCCTTGGTAATTTCTTTTTCTTTGGACACTCTATCTATTATCTTTTTTAGAAGTACTACCAATAAACGAACCTGATTAGTGATAAGTCCTATTTTCCATTTTTTATTTTAAATGCAGTTTTATTTTGTGTATATATGACGACATGTGCATTTATTGTGAGAGTTAACAACAAAATAGTTGACAATCTGTCCCTTCATGTGCTCAAATTTTTTTACAAATAATGTTGAAAGACAACAACAAAAAAACATTTTTTGCAATATACGGACATATCATGCACTCCAAAGCAATTTCTTCCTTCAAAGGACAGCAGTGCAATATTGATCAATATATTAAATGTCATGCACTAGAATTTAGCAAATACATTTTAATTTATTTTATTTTATAAAAAGAAGGGCGGCTAATGAGAAGATTATAGCAATCAGGAATTGAGTAGAAATTCAAACGTTGTCTTTCATAAAGATAAAAACGAGAGAAAGGTTAAGTCTGGTCAAGTCCTTTGTATAATTTTGATTTGATATAACTAATCAATGAGAGACCAAAATCTGATGGTGAAAAAGTGGCTGCCTCAATTCTTGAAATATGGCTTTGAAAACATCTGTTTCTCCTCTAGAAGCGCGCCTGGTAATAATATTAATGCAAAAAATACACGAAAACTAATTCAAAGAACATTCAGATGAGGATCAGTTTTATACCTTATCAAATTTTTCTAAAAAATTGTACAGCGGTGGATCCAGGATACAAAATAATGTAAATAACAACATTATTTCAAATTATAGTATTTTGATTGACTTATCACTTCAATTTCTCTACTTATCATCATACACTTAGACTAGAGTGTGACAATATGATTTTAGCATAAACCCGAACCCGACACGAAATGTAAAGTTTGATGTGAAACATCTAGCAGTTTGGATCTTTCTGAAATCAAATGATTATATTAACATCAGTCATTTTCTGGTAATGTAAAAATAGTCATTTCTTTGTATTACTTAACGTTTGGGTAGACATAGACACACGCTTCAAGTTTGATAAGTTTGTTCGAAGGAAGATTAAAAAGATGACAGCTGGCATACACTACCTAAAACAAATTAAACAGATAACTAAAAGCAAAATAATTGTTGACGCATTTGTGTTAAGTCACTACAGATATGCATGCATACTATTGAATAGCTTAAGTATTGCACAGAAGGGACGACTAAATAGGATGTTTAATAAATGGTGTATATGCACAATGTTTGATGTTAGCAAACATGAAGTTGCTGACTACGTAAACAAAGAATCAATACTTTCACCCACGTTCATCACGATATATTCCAGTCTGATTCAAATGTACAAGTGTGTGAAAGGAAATCGTAATGATGACAAATATCTCAGCTATAACAAAAGAGCAAATAATTATATTAATAACTATCAAATTAAAAATAAATATTGGAAAGATTCGTTTACAACCAACACCAGTAGGCTATGGAACAAACTAGATTCTAATATACGTAACGCACCTAACTTTAAAATATTTAAAAAATTATTAAAACAAAACCTGCTTGCCAACCAATTCAAATTTGGATATTCGAACAAACTGAATATATGGCGAAATTATTAGAATATATCATTTTTGTTTCCCTTCCTACTTTTAACTGATTAATATTTTTGTTTATTTTAATTATTGTTTTAGCTTTGTTTATTTTATTTGTACATATCTGTATATATCAGTTTTGTAAATATGTTGTATATATTATGTCACTATTTGTATATATTTTGTAAATAATATTTACAGACTGAAAGTACAGAGAATTTACAAGGATAAACAGAATAAAAGCTACTTAAGTTAACGACGTTAATTTAACACTACTGTCTTGCTTATGGTAATATTTAGCAAATTGAGAAATAAATGTAAATATAATAACGCTACAGCTTATGAAGCAAATTTATGAGTGACAGGAGATGAATTTTGCTATTTGAAATTAAAGACAATTTATAAAGAGGGAATTCGCCAAAATGTTGAATCATAAACTAAACAATATATAGAATCAATGCAATTAAGAAATTGTAAAGTATTACTCGATGATCGATGCTCGCAGAAGGCGAGTTGTGATAGTGCTAAATTAAACAATACCAGTTTTGTTGACCTAAGTTTACTAAATATAATTTATAAACAACGGTTTTGCTTGAAATGATTAAATTTGACTTCTGCGAAGCAAATGAGGATCATATAAGTTCTATATTTAAACTTACTCGGAAAGAATAGGATATATATATGCATTTGCAGAAGGGCATGATAGAAATGAAAGAGGCAGTGATAAAATTAATAGATGCAGCGGTTCAAGAGCAATAATCAGAGGTTGCAAAATCAGAAAAAAAATGAAAGTCAAGTATTGCAGTAATAATTCCAAATAATATGATTAAAACATATATTATCAGTAATTTTGTCATGCCTTAAAATTTAAATACTGTTCATTTTAATGAAAGCAGTAAGCAAAGAAGTATGAAAACAATATTGCTACGACGAAACAAGGTAAAATTCGACTGTTTGTTCTAAAGAAAAATTGAATTCATGATCAAAAACTTAGCTTACTCTAAATTTTGTGTAGGAATTTATTCAGAAGATTTGAAAACATTAAGAGATTTTAACAACATTTGAGTGGGGATATTTTGAAGACAATAAGGGAATGCATTTATGCAAAAACTTTTGGAATGCACTAAATTTTTTACTCTGAATTTGAATTTTTAACTATAATTTACATAGCGTGCATATCTATTGAGAAAGTTTTTAGGATAACCTTTCACAGGGAATATTATATAAACTAAATTTCTGCTTAAAAATTACATAACAATTTGAATTCACAATTATGCAATTATGAGTTTAGTGCTAAAAATCAAAGTTATATTTCTTGAACATCTTTGCAGTATAATTTCTGCAGATGAGTGGTTTAACACTTAATGGCGATTGTATTTTTTATATTTTATTTTTAATCTGAAGAGGGGCATTGTGCCTCCCACTTGCATATACATCATTTTACCTTACCGTATATCTCATTAATTACTTTTATGAAATAATATTCATTATATAAAGTGCGGATGTGTTAAAATTACCAAACTCTAAATGTTGAATTAGTCAACACAAATTCTGTACTGTCAACAATTGAACGTTTGATAAATGTCATCTAAACGATAGCACGGAAAAATAATACGGAAACTGCGAAAATCCTATTATTATGGAAGGATTACAGTACAGCGTAAATAGTATTAAAACCAACATAAACATCCCTGATCTTTTCGAAATATATACATTTGTTTAGTGCAAACTGTAAGGTAAACAATAATAATAATAATAATAATAATAATAATCAATGACTTTATTTAGCCGCTGAAGGCATACACAACAAGAAATAAAAACAAGTCAAGTTTTACGGCAGCGAGGACAGTCACAGGAGATGAAATAGGAGCAAATGGAAGAGTAGGCGAAGTTGGAGAAGGGCTCAGCAAAGAGGAAAGCCATCAAAGATTTCTTGAAGCTCGGTGGCGGAGAAAAGAAATCAATCGCTGTTGGAGGGTTGCGAGTCAAGATGTAATTAGCAGCAGTACAAGCACGATTGAAAAACGAGTGAAGGGTGCGATGTTTCTTTGTACGACGAATGGAGAAGGTGACAACATCATCAGAGCGAGTGCAGCAGGAATTGGAGAACTTAATGAAATCAAAAGGATCAAGATCCAATTTGCGAGTCAGTAGTCGATTGAACAGAAGGAGATCACAGGCATGGAAGTAGAGTGACAGCGGGAGAGTGGAGAATTTCAGCAGAGCGTCTTTATAGTCCAAAGAGGAAATCCATTTGAAAGCGCGTTTCTGGAAACGTTCCATGGAGTGGAACAAAGCACGAGAAGGCCACCAACAAGGAGACGCGTAGAGAAGAATGGCGCGAGGAATGGACTTGAACAAAGAGAGCTTCACAGCGGACGAGGTATTAAAAGGAACATTACGGAAAAGGGCAAATAGCGAGGAATTAGCTTTGCGGAGACGCAAAGACACATGTCCAGTCCAATTTAAGTTTGCAGCAAGTTGAACTCCAAGATGAGTGTGATGAGGCGCAAAGTTCACAGGTAGAGGCAAATCAGAAGGGGGAGCCACAGAAAAGGAAATACCACATGTCTTGGTAGTGCTAAAATCAAGATGGTTGACAGAGGACCAAGTAGACAAGTGCTCAAGATCAGAAAAAATGTTCGAAGCAAAAGACCAACCAAAATCAAAAATCGCAGTGTCGTCGACATACAGCAGGCAAGACGAGTTGAGAACAGAATGAGGGAGGTCGTTAATGGCAACGAGGAAGAAAAGAACAGCAAACACTGAGCCTTGAGGGGCACCACTAGTAACGGGGACAGGAGAAGAGATAGACGAGTTGATTTTGATACACTGGTGGCTATTACGCAGGTAAGACTGGAACAGTTCGATGAAATCCACATCAAAACCAAATACACGTAACTTGTCAAGCAGAATGGAATGAGGGAGGCGATCAAACGCTTTTGAGATGTCAAGAAAGATAATACAACCAGGATCATTACTATCAGAGTGAAAGTAGCAGTTTTCGATCAGAGTGAGCAGGTTGGTAATCGTTGCCAGGCTGGGAAGCCTTGCCATGCTGAGAAGAAGAGATGAGGTGACGAATTTTTGGAAATACATAACGAAAAACAAGGCGTTCAAAGATGATAGACAGTCGAGATAGAATAGCTATTGGGCGGTAGGACGTGACCTGCGAGGAGGGAAGCTGATTAGATTTTAACAGCGGAGAAATCCAAGATGTCTTCCAACAGGCGGGATAGCGCTTAGTGGAGCAAATGAAGGAGTAAAGATGCTTTAAATGGATAGAAAGCGTGGAGGAGGTTTCATGAATTACAAAGGAAGGAACACCGTCAGGATAACAAGGACCAGACAACTTGCAAAATTTAAGCATGAGAGAAAATATCATGGGCGCTGAAGACCATATCACAAAGCGGATTAGGGGGGGGGGAGCAGGGGGGCCCGGGGACATGGGGACAGGGACAGAGAAATTTGAGGGAAAAAACGCGTTTAAAAGATCAGCCTTTTCCCGGGCAGAGTAGCAGAAAAAAAGGTTCCTCTCAAAATTGGGGGCTCCGGCTTGGGATGAAAAGAAAGCAGGAAGGAATAAGAGTCTTGGAGAGAAACGGACGAGAAGCTGGGGACAGAAAAGAGACTTTGTCAAGTTCCATAAAATTGAAAACATCTTCTGTGAGAGAAGCAAGCTTCGGAGTAGCAGTAGTACCAGAATGGCGTTTGTAAGATCCAATTTTTTTAAGGGAATGCACCGTAAGGGGCGAAAAAAAGAAAGGAAAAGAAACACGCTTTTTCCCCCCACGAGGAAAATAAAAAAAAAAAAATTTATGAAAAAAAATGAACCAAACGTCAAATGAAAAGGAAATCACCAAAAAAGGGCAGTGAAGATGAGAGAGCAGCATTAAGTGCCAGAAAGTCACTGTTAAATCGGGCATTTTTGGGGGCACCCGGTTTTGCAGAGGGGAAAATAAATTTTCAAAAAAGTTTAAAAATTACAAAAAAATTAACGAAAGGTTTTCAGGGAAAGGGGTTTTCAGATATGTAAAAAATAAAAAGGGGGGGAGAGCACAAAACCAAACAAACAGAGAGGGGCTGGGAATAGGGGAAAAAACAAATTTTTTAAAAGAAAAGCAGGGAAAAAATTTTAAAAATGCAGACTCATAAATGTCAGTTGAGTCGAACGCATTTCCGCAGACATTTGGGAAATTTAAATCACCCCAAAACAAAAAAAGAGGGCGAAAGGGAAAACCCAAGGGACGAGAGANATAGTTGACAAACAGATTGAAACTGACAAATGAGTGATCTGACAGTTTAGCAGGAACAGGGATTACAGATATGTCAAATATATAATCGGGGTGAGAGCACAGAACCAAATCAAGCAGAGAGGAGCTGGAAGTAGGAGAAAATACAAGTTGTTCAAGAGAATAGCAGGCAAAAACTTCTAAAACTGCAGACTCATAAGTGTCAGTAGAGTCGAACGCATTCCAGCAGACATTAGGAAGATTGAAGTCACCACAAACAAGAAAATGAGGACGAATGGAAAAGCCAAGGTGACGAGAGAGGTAGGTAGACTGGTCATGAAAAGACTCGAACATAGATGATAAATCAGCAATGGGAATGCGAAAGGCACTTTTCGAAGGAGGGTTGTAAACGCAGAGCAGAGAAACAATGTGGTCACTGAGAACAACAGCACAACCACAACAGAAATCGAAGGATAATGAATCGAAAGAAATGGGACGGATGTCAAGGTTAGGAAGACGAGAGGCAATGAGAACACCACCATGGCGACCACTGGATCGATCCATACGAGAAAAAACTTTAAGAGTAGAGTTGGGAAAAACAACACTATCAGTAATGGCAGGATCAAGCCAGGTTTCAGTGATGAAAATGAAGTCAGCAGGAGACTGCAAGAAGAAATTGTAAAAGCTGAGACGACGGTTCAAAGATACAAGACTGTGTGCATCGAATTAAAGCTACCCTAGTAAAGTTTGGAAAATTGACAAAAACGTATTGCAAATTAGAGCCAAATTCTTAGATTTCATTACTAAGTTGATTTCAATGATTTGGACATTTTTGTCATATGTTTTTCAAAATTTCTAAGAATTTATCAAGCATATTAGCCAATTCTGGATTTGCAATCCAATATGAAGCTAATCTAATATTCCCCAAACTTAATTATTTAACAATTTATATGTCAATTGACATAACTCCTTCTAAAATACCCATAAAGCCATGTACCAGCTTCTCTATTAGAAAAGGTCTTAAAACATCAATTGCCAAAAAAGAATAGTGTTAAGCGTTGACATTTAATCATGTCTGTGTGACAAAATTTATACGTAAAAAGTTCTAAAAATGTGCTTTATTAGATATTCCATAACTAAATGTATATACAATTTTGGTCAAAATGAGAACGTGATATTACTAGCTTCTAAGTAGGTCTAATATCGCATAAATTATTTTTACATACATAAAAAATTTTTATGAGTTCCATCGTAATCAATGAAAAACAGAATTTCGTGTATTGGTTTCAAAAAATTTCGAAATAACCTATTCAATATTATGTGCACTCAAAATTCAAAATTGTACAAAATGTTGAAATTTCGAATGTTTGGCAAATATTTGGACATTAATGGCAAACTCTCATTTACCACAATTATGCATTTTTGATGTGCTTGATTTATATTGCATTTGTGTTCTGTCCCTAGATATAAGTAAGGCGTAAGCTAGAATTCTTCATGATTATATCTTTTCTCAATTCAAAAGTATTCCACACTTGAATACGCCATAATTAACTTGTACGTGGATATCCTGTCTGAAAGATGTCAGTTCACAGCAATTGATGAAGAATATCCACTGGTGCTATTTCAGAATTAATGTTGATAATACAATACAACTGATTATTCAATTGAAGGTAAGTCCTGTGTGTTCAGTTTTTTTAAACAGAGTTTCAAATAGAGTTGCATTTTGGGAGTCACATTTAATAAGTAGGCTATCTTTTAAAGAACATGTCGAAAAACTATTAAAACGTTTTAATACTGATATTCTATCTACTTCGTAGATTCAAAGCATGTGGATATTCAACTAAAGAGCTTTCTTCACTTTATTACTCAATTAAAATGAGTAAGCTTCGTATTGCTGCAGTTATACGAAAGCTGTTCAAAATAGAGTGCTTTTAAAGGAAAGCTGTTGGGGCTAAGGTGATTACAAATTTTACTTCAATTCATGATGTTATCAAATTCATCGGCAACTCTTTATATTAAGATATTATTAATAATGAAAATCATTTTCTTTCTGGAATTATTCCAGAACGACAGCTATATGCTCTAGAAAGACTTAGATGAAATCCAGTTAGAGCACGAAAACATCTAAACAGAAATTTGAAAATGTATTGCCAGATCGATGTCTCTCATCTTATAATAAGATGTTTTGAAGTATTTCAAAATATTTAATAAAATATTTATTATTATTAATATTCCATAAGAAATATAGTTGTTCCACACTTGTTTCATGTGCTGAAAACATTTCATGTATAAGTATATAGTGGTATTAAGTTTGACAGTTAGTAGTGCTTCATGTTGTAGAATCCATTCATCTCAAGTGCCGAATGAAAGTCCTTTTATACAATTTGCTGTAATTTTTATTGTCAAGGTTTGTCATAATAAAGTGTTTCAAACTGCAATTTGAAGCTGTTTAGTGATTAAAAACAGGAAGCTTTGCAATGCATGGATCATCTTAGATAGTTCTCGACAAGGGTCGCTACAGACCTCAGCAATGGTTCCGTTCATGTGTCTCACATAATACCTCACTTGACAAAATTTGTTCGAAAAAAACCAATTAATGTGCACCTTTGGACGGTTCACATTGTTGTGTGATACATACAGTATATATATATATATATAT
>CABFPE010000126.1:294961-311689 GCA_900660155.1 Hofstenia miamia | reverse complement strand
TATATAATATATATATATATATATACATTGCAAGACATTAAAAAAATTGATGTAGAGTGTATTAAAATCAGTGATAGAAAAATTAATTTTTCAAACATAATTTGAGATTTAAATATAAATTTTGAATTTTACTTAATTGGATTAAAAATTATATTACAGCAAAATTAAATAAATTAATACCCTATTAATAGTATGCCGACGTTATGGTTCCATAAACATTTTTGTATTAGGGATTATAATAATGACAAATCTTCTGAGTACTAAGTTGATCTTGGCATGATAAGTTGCTTAAAGTGCATATTTAAAGGAGATTATATTAGTATTTTTACATTTTGGCAGTATTTGCAAAAGCTAAGGTATTCTTTTCTCTTCTCTGTGTTCTGTGATTTTTCTTTGACGTGCATATTACAGAGATGTTTTTGGTTGTTTTCCTATTTTATCATTATGTGATGGCCAACATGAATCGCATTTTCAGATTTGAAGTATTCGTCATCAATTTTATAAGTTGTTGGAAGGAATAAGGCGGAACCTGTTGTATGAACAATGAAATTTTTAAATTGAATTCAATTACAAAATTTCAATTATATTGAGATTATTAACACACTTAAGTTCAATATAAAAATGTGTGTAATTTATAAAATGTACAAATACACAAGTTTTAAAAATTTTTGGATCCGAAACAGATCCGGCGTTTCTCAAAATGAAGATCCGATCCGATCCGTAGCCGATTCGATCCGAACCGATCCGAGATCCGATCCTATTCAATCTTTGATTTAGATGAACATAATTGCCCATTTTGTAGCTCCCATGATTGTCAAAATTGGATAGGTTTGAATTATGTAGGGTATTTTGCAATAAATATGTGTGAAGCAATCATAAACTAAATTTGCTTTTATATTTTTAATTGAATATTTCAGTACCGGTCATTTTGAGCGGTTTCGGGTATTCTTTTTAAAAAAATTTGCGGTAGTTCTAGTATTAAAGACAAAATCAAAAAAATTTTTTTTGTCCCAAAAAATTTTTTTACGCAAGTTGACTATCTTTAAAGAGCTAGTTCTCAAAAGTTTTAGTAGTGACCACCCTTTTTTCTTTCAGATTCAAATAGATCAAGACTAGAACTTTCGAATGGTATATGTTTCAAGTTCATAGGACCATAGGTCCTTCAGCGGCATCCAAAAATATTGAAAAAATTTACTATGAGAATATCAAAAAAATACGTCCAAAAATTTTTTATTTTATCAAAATGGCTTTTACGTCATTTCCAGTTGCTTTAAGCAATCAAATAAAAAAAAATTTTTTTGTCTTAAAACAATTTTTTTAACCCAGGTTGACCATGTTCAGCCCATCACATCTCAACAAATTTTATTTGCAAATTACAGTGTATTTACATTCATATTTTAGTAAATATAATTATGATAATTGTTACGTGTTTTCGCAGCTTGAGTTTTGATAAACTCCAAGACTAAATTAGCGGACAGGTATGACCAAAGACAAGTAGGTCACGTTACCGCTGGTCTGAGTTAGGGCCATTATTTCAGGCCGGATAATAAGATTAAATTATTCAATACTAATGAAATTAAATACATTGAATTCTAAATTCAGATACTGACAAACTGTATTTTACTTACCAAATGTTATGAATTTGCAAATACAATATAATAGCAATTATTAAATCAAATTTGTCCTTGTCCTTTCGCGTGTTTGAATTTTTTGGTCCCAGTCTCGCAATTCACTAGTTATTATTTAAAAATATTTGGTATAAAATGCATGTCTAGAAATTTGGTATCTTTGAACCTCTTTTTAGTCGATATCTTATGAATACATTTATGAATCTGTTGTGCTGTGTTTTGTGCCTATCAATCGTGTCAGCTGTTGCGTGAAAAAACCCCTTACAACTATAGGCCTGGCATTTTTTGTACAATTTCTATTAAACGGAATTTCAAATAAACCGTTTATAGCTAAATGTATAATGGCCTCTTAATACCAATCAGAATAGTTGTTTGAAGACCTTCTAAACACACCACACAAACATATGATTTACAAAATTACTGGAAAACAAAATAAAATCAATTTTCACAATTAAGAAATTGTCCATTTTACTAAAAATGAACTACCTCCGGGCTTGCCGTTGGTTGTGTACACAGCACAGCATGTTGTGTAGGACCTAAAAATGCAGCATCCCAAAATTTTGCCTTTGATAGAAGAAATCTGGTAATTATTTTTTTATTTTCAAATATATTAACAAATTAGTAAGCTCATTATTTATTTATGTAACTAAGGAAATATAACCCCATGAGTTATTAATATGAATGCGAAATTATTAGATCCTTAGAGCTTATATAAAATAATTTTTATGAACAAATTGCCCTCATATCTTAAAAATAAAACATAGCAATTCAACGGCATCAAGTGAAAAACATTGTCAAATGTCGTTGATCATCAGTCATGGCTTAGGTAAATTTTTTTGATGTAGGTTTTGCGAGGGTGGGGACATCTCAATCTTGATAAAGTGAGCAACCAAAGAATTGCGATACTCCGCAACATTTTTTAAAACATTGAAAAATTCTACCCTAATTTGAATTTCACCATCTTAGGTTTTAAAATTTGTTGATTTCGTATTGAAAAGTTTTTGATTTAACCAAATACAAGCCAATGAAGAGCAAAATAAAAGACTCTTCTTTATCATTTGGTGCTTCAAATTGAGAAAATAGCGTTATATTGTTTGAGCTAGAAGGGTTTAAAATTGTTTTATGGGATAATAAAAAACTTTCATTTAAGTTATAATCTCCATTGAAGTTTCATAATAGATAAATAGATTTGCATATATATTCTTACATGTAAAGTTTTGAAGATATTACAAGTATTGAAAATACATTATTTGGGGACTTGAATAGTCTGCGCTTTTTGAAATGCTAACCAAAACAGACAATTTGATTTTAACTAAGCGCAACTTTTCACTTGGAGGTTGTCTATTTGGTATATCTATTATTCAGTTTCATACTTTTCTAATTTTATTTCAACCTAACAAACGGAACCAGCATAATAAGTGTTTTAGTTGTAAATATTTAAGGCTGGCAAACACTTATGCTGTGCTCCGTGATTCAAACTGTGAGGGAGTTTAGAACACTGGCTTTTAATCTATTAAGTGTTCTTATTTCAATAGAAAAATTCCTTTCCTTTTGTGGTATGGTGATCCTTAGAAGTCTCTTTCCATCTAGCCTTAATACCTCTAACCCTAAAAATTTCCCGGTCTAAATCCGGCCCAATCCACTTAATTCTAAGTCGGCATGTTAGACCAAACTTGGGTAGTTAGAAACTTCTAATACAGCATCAAGTTTCAAGCGAATGGATTCATATGATTTCCGAAACCATTGAAACATGACTTATTGTTATCAACCAAGAAAAAGACAAGTTAAACCATAATTAATTTTTAATAATTTTCGCAAACAACTAACAAATTATGATTTTTATAAGTTCATTAATATATTATAACAAGGACAGCTAGGCATCGAACCTTTACAAAAATGTAAAAAATAATTGTTTTCCCTCAATTCTGAATTTTTCTTAGTCGAATTGTGGGTATATACATCGAATATATCATGCATGTAGTGAGGTTCATGGGTCTCTGCTGCTCTACAAGACATAATGAGAAAATGTTTGCGTTTCACTTTACAAATGTTTACCTTTATAACAGTGGTTACGATCTTGAAACATATTTATGTTGGTAAAACTAGTAATTAACTATAGGTATATTTTTCAATGTTCGGTATTGCAGAAATTCTAAGAAGATATATTGTTTACATATAACATATATTAATAGTATTCTTATTTTTTTCACACTACGCATTATGTTTCAGTGTCATTTGTTATTCTAGTTGTCCTTGATTATAATACAACTATTATTTCGATAGCTTGCAAACCGGGAGCTCCAAAAAAACTTTTTATGGTATGTGATAACAAGCACGTCTGAATTATTTACATAAATTATGTAAATAATTCAGACGTCCTTGGTGATAAGTGAAATGTAGAAATACCCGTCATCTTGTTTATAACTCATCAACACTTATTTTAGTGTGCAGCTGTAACCAATTTGTGCAGTTATATAATTGAAAAATATTCCCTTTCCTGAGTGTGTAAAAAGGCCATGAAGATTTGTATTGATCTTAGCATACTTGGAATATGTTACAGAATATTCTTATAGTCAGTACTTGGTGTACTTACTGTTTATTGTATACCTGCTTTCAAATCAATTGTGCCTTCTGAGATCTATTTTACATATGATTTAAATTTGTTCCGCACCTGGTTGAAGTAGGTATACCTTTTTTTCCAAAATGTACAGTTGTAAAAAATCCTTCAAATAAGGCATGTAACTCATGGCTTCTTTATATAACAGATATAACTATTTGTGTTCTTAGTTTAGTTATACATTTTTAGTTTATAGGTAGATCTTTTTGAAGACTATGTGCTCGCACTATCATATCGATTATTTGTATCGAAAAATCGATTTATATCGAATAGGTCTTTTTCATCCTATTTACACAACCATTGTTTGAATATGTTAAAGGTGCCGTATTACTGTTTATTCACGTGTTGTTACTCTAATCTGAACTCAAATTTCAATGATATAGACTAACTCAGCCAATCACAACGCTTTGATTCTGCATTCGTTGAATGAATCACCTCACAAATGGTTGTCATGAACGGAATTAACTTGGTGGATTTGTCTATTATTTTTCTTACATTTACCGCCATCGTAACTTACAAGTATGCCTGCCAACCTGCGAACATTACCAGCGATAAATGGGAAATATGGGCGAAAACAGAAGTATGGAAACTGGTACTTTCTGAAATTATTACAGTTCTCAGCTACGTTTATATATTTATTTACTGTTATGGATATTGGATTTCTGATTACATAGTTGGTTATTTTGTTAGAATTAGTAAAAATACTACTCCACTGAAACATTCGAGACACTCAATGTGCTTGAGAAGGTGCGTTGCTCTCTTCAATTTATTTACTTTCCTGGCATATGCTTTTAGTCCAAGTGAAATGGATACAGTACCAAACAATCACCTATTCTACAATAGAATGGGCCTGCGTTATGGAATGCCTACTTTGTTGGTATTTTTTTGTTTTGTATATTCGTTCGTACGTATATACAGGCATAGACCCAAATTATTTCTTGCAATTGTTCTAGTAGCATTTACATTAATGCATATGATATCAAATCGTACTCCGATTGTGACTGTGAGATACAATCATAGTGAATCATATTGCATAGCACCCATAAGATATGATTTAATGAAAGTACACCAAATTGTAGCAAGTGTTGTCCATAGTGTTCCATTTTTATACACGTGCAAATATTCCTTTGAAACAGCTTGGATGAACAATTTACCTAATAAACCACTTCTTCTAGCCTATCCTAATATCACGGAATGGGGTCTAAACAAATCTCTAAGTAAATCAATAAGAATTCTTGGTGAAAATGTTAGAAGGAACTTAATAAATCTAGACGGAAATCTTTCTAAAATTTCGGAACATGAGCTGGTAATTTCTCGTTTAGAAACGAATAAGATTCCGAAAGTATATGTAAATACTGTTAGAAGATCGGATATTCCCTTAGTTTCTGTAAAAAGTAGTCAAGAAAATTTGTTAGTAATATTTATAGACGGGGTTTCAAGGCCATTCGCCGAGATTTACTTACCACAAACTCTAAAATTACTTCAAATGTGGAAAGACAAATTAAATTTGAATTATCACACATATCTCCGTTACCAACATTTTCCTGATCGATCTCGTGGTAATCGGACCCCGTTTTTTGTTGGGTATTCATTTAAGTATTTGTTGAAACAAAAATCATTTTCAAAACCATCATTTCAGAAGACGTTCAGCAACGCGGGTTACGTGACTGGTTATGTAAGTTCTAGCTGTGAAATGGGCTTCTGGGGTCCTATGGCAACCAATAATACTTGGCTGTATTCAGTTCCTCGCGAATTTTTTGTTGATGTATATCACCATCACATGCTATTTTGTGATGAAAATTTCATTGATCTTAGGCAACCAATACGGCCTGATAAAGGTCCTTGGAGTACTGGAATGCATTGTATGTATGGAAAACAACTTTCAGAACTGTCAGGAATGTATGCTTCAAGTTTCTTCCATACATATTACGACAAGCAGAAATTCATGTACATGGATTTAATTGAAATGCATGATGCCCTAGGGACAAATCTTGAGAGCATAGACACAGTAGTTAGAAACACTCTCCAAGAGTTTGAAAAGTTCACTCACAACACTACAATAGTTATCTATGGCGATCATCCTCACTTCATTAGCTTAGATAGGATGTATCATCTCCCATATTTGAGCATTATCCGGCCTGCTCATCATAAAATTCCTGCTGAGGCGGAGTTGAATCAACAAAAACTTTATACTGTGTATGACTTGAGATCAACATTGCTCGATATTTTCTCAATCAATTCAAACGTCCAAGAACATGAAGGAAGAAATTTGTATTCTGATCTTTCGCCTTCACGAAGCTGTGCAGAAGCTCATGTCGATATTGAATCATGTAGTTGTAAGTGACATCAATGGAAAATTCAGTTTCAATTATACATGCAGTACATGCATCACAATTATTCTCAGAAATCAGCAATTTAAAATTGGTCATTTCAAAGATTTTTACTACTTTAAATTTTTTAAATGCATACTTGTGTATGTATATTCCCAACAACTGTTCACTGGAAAATAACATGAATAAAGTTTAGAGTAATTGCAATATTTTGAATTTCATTTATACCTTAATCAAAATTTTTGTATATTTAAGCTTATATATGTAAACATAAACATGTGTATAGAAGTATGAAATTACATCGAACTTGCTAACGCAAAAGACTAATGAGGAAATTGTGGCCAATAATGAAATATTAAGGTCAGCCTTACACAAATTCAGAACATCGAGCTATTCGCTCTCAAAATGTCTTTTGATATATATATATATATAGATATTTATTCATTTGTGGCGCTCTGTCTAAGAAACATTTATATGGGTCGCTCTGTCCCAAGAGGGCGCTGTCTTTATCCATAAATTTATATGTGGCGCTCTGTCTTTTTTGCAATTTTTATGCGGGAAAATGTTTTGTTTTATAAAAGTATAATATCCTAATTTTATTATATAGACCAATTTTTATCAAATGAATGGTGCTTTCACATTTTTTATAAGAGGCCTGATATGATTCCGAATGTGCTTTTCTTTTGGTATTTCAAGACCCACATTTTTCCTATTAACATCTACTATAAGAACTTTTTTATGTTACAACTTTTCTAAGTAATGTGCGTAATCGTATCTTCAATTTTGAATGCGCCATTTTCAAAAAAATTTAAAAATTTGCATTTTCTAGCCAAATAGTTAGAAGGCCATAGCTCTGTCAGTTTTGATTCGATTTCCAAAATTTTTACAACATTCAAATAGTAATTGATGTAAATCGATTTGTGGGGTTCCTGAAGAAGTCAACAGACTAACTCAGTGGGTGAAATCACGATCCGGGTCCAGACCATACCCCTAGAAGTGTACCTGGCCGGTTTGATCGTGAAAAACCTCTGGCGACCCTTGGCACGCAGAGTGCTGATCTGTGTTGAGTCTGATCAGCAGAATGAAGCCGAAGGCCGAACTTCAGTTGAGCTTTGGCCAACAGGGGCGTACCCAGGATTTTCTGACGGAGGGGACATCATTTTTGAAAATATTTTTGAAAATATTGAGAAAATAGACCCTAAAAAATGCATTTCACGATCCTAGATTTTAAATTTGTCAATTTTTTACGAAAATTTTTTTTATTTATCCAGTCAAAATTAAATTTGGAAACCTGACGGGGGGGGGGACATTCCACCATGCCCTCCTGGGTACGCCACTGTTGGCCAACCAAGGCTACTAACGGTGGTAACTAAGAGAGCGCCTGCTGGCTACTAATATATCCGAGAAAAGTAATATTGGAGCAGTATTTACTAAAATGCAAAGCATTCTATCTAATGAAGCCTCTCAACTCCAGTAATAATAATAAGATGTTGGATCTTAACTACTCTGACACAGCAAAGCTGCCTCACAGGAATGCACAGAAAACGCTGGTCTCAGCCTATCTCAGGTCAGAGACAGAAACTTTCTGCTTTATATGACTGCCCTATGAGACGCACCCTAACTGGTGCCAGTAGCAGTCTTGCTTACAATCTTTCCACTGTGTCGCCGTCTGTCTCCACGACACTAGTACAGACGGCTTTTCCACCGTTACCACGCCCATATGTACAAAGTACACATGATGGCACCTTCTGTACGCTGGTTTTTAACGTCTGATATGGTTCTGGGACTCCGCACACCGACTCACCCACTGAGTATTAACATTACCCAGGACCACCGCGAGGTAGTACTCTGGGACATTTTAGGCATTGCCCGTATGGTTCCCGTTAATCGATTAGTGTTTTTTGCAATTTCTAAAAAAATTTGGGATTCTTTAAGATATAAATTTTGCGAAATTTCGAAAAAATAATGGTCCTTAGCACAAGAACTACAATGCATAACTTTTCCGGAGTTGTTTTATTCGATTCTACGGCAAAGGTTGATTAAGAGGTCTGCTAAAAGCTAAGCGCTATAGTATCCAGTTCCTGCTATAGGTGAGTAGATGTATATACTGTATCGGCCTCCTCATTTAGAAGTTTACTGTAAATTTCCTGGCCATCATATAGTAGGTCTGACATGTACTGATTTCATCTAAATTAGTATCATAGATATCCTAGAACCACCAATAATCCTCAAACAAATATCAAAATTTAACATAAAAACACAAAAAATGATAAATAGACACAGCGCCTGGATAAATGGTTTTTTTCCCATTTTTTAAAAAATTATTAATAATCATGAAAAAAAATTAGTAACTGAAATGAGCATGCAAATTTAATTAAAATATGCATACTAATAATATGCAAGAAAAAAATGGATTAAATTTACCATGCATCAAATTCGGGCACTTTGTCTCCTTAGAAAGGCGCTCTGTCCGAAAGAGGGCCTTTTTCTAAGGCCATATAAGTATATATATATATATATATATATATATATATATATACAAATTTAATAAATTTGCAATAAACAAGTAAATATACTATAACCTGTCGGCATCTCATTACTAATGTATTCAATTTTAGTGTACACGTTTCAAATGATGCTTAGCAAAAGCAGTCAGTAGTTTTTAAAAAAACTTCAAAAAATACACACCATAAGCTTTGCAAATATTACTTCAGCAAGAGAATCTTTGTAAAAATTTGCTTTGGTGACACGTTGTATTACCTAAAATTGTATATGGATTTTATCTAAAATCTCCTCGGCCATTTTCACATGACTTAGAATGGCAATATATCCCTATGAAAAAGTGGTACGGAATTGGGCTAGTTGTTCAAACAAATCTGATATCAATAAACATGCCCAAAATTGAAAATATCACTGAAACAGATCGTATCCTAATAACGTGCATTTGTTGTAAAATGCTGCAGCGCATAGTAATTAGCATGTTGAATATTGGTCTAGACAAATGCTTAAAAGATTTATAACATGGATTCAGGAAAGGTCTATCATGTACAACGCAATTAGCCACAGTAACAAATAATATAATGACTAAAGTTGATAAGCCTCAGATCATACACGCTTTGATGATGGGCTTTGCTAAGGCATTTGATGTAAATTGACCAAATTAAAGATTAACGAAAACTATTAATTGGATAAAAGATTTTCTATCAAATAGAATATAAAAAGCGTTCTGTTTTGGGACCTATACGCTTACTATTCTTGCTATTCATAAATGATATATCTGATTCTCTCAAATACTTGCAATAAGATTTTTGCAGATGATATAATTGCCTACATGGATATTAACAGAAAAACAGAAAAAAGACACCTTCAAGAGGACATAGATAATTGACAGAAGGGACGAATGAGAACTAAATGGTTTTAATGAAGATGAATATCACTTAACATCATTTTATTTCAATAGTCAAAGTAATAATGCAAATTATAATGCTAATTGTATTTTATGCAAGACATTGTTGAAGTGAAAAAATCATTTTAAATATTTAGGTGTCACTATTAGCAATGATTTCAAATGGGATATGCATATAAATAATATTACATCAAATGCATATCAAAAGTTAGGAATAATGAAAAATGATTTGTCCAAAGCCCCACTCAAGGTAAAACTAAATGCATGCCTAAAATTATGACGACCCATTTTGGAATATGCAGCTGAAGTCTGGGATCCGTATATGCAAAAACATGTTGGACAGTTGGAAAAAGTTCAAAGACGAGCAATTAAGTATATTTGTAGTATCAGAGAACGACCAGAAAGCCTTTCCATAAAAGAAGACTTAAACTTACAAACATTAAAAGATCGCAGGGGAATATCTCGTTGTAAACTGATGCAGGCTATGTTGACCATTGATGTTCACTTAAATCCCTGTGATTATTCTTGTCGTAATGACATCGCTGAACGACATAACAACGGCACTAAAACGACATTACAAAACAACGTCTTTTCACAATAAAACGACAAACTATCAATAAAAATTTATCTTCAAATTGTCATAATACTAAAATTATTTTTAAATATTTTTTGCTAGACGGAATTATACACCGCCACTAATCCGCAGTATCAACCCCACTCAAACAATTCAACGCCTATTAAACGCCAATACACAACAAAAACGACGTCGTTACAACAGTTCTATGGTTACTGGGTATTCATCAAAATTATTTTTCTATTAATCAACGATGGATCCATTTCTTAAACCTGATAGATTTTACTGTAATCTTAATTCAGCAACAGCTGCAAAAGAATGGACTCATTGGCATAAAACACTTCTGTAACTTTTTAACATCTTTGGCTTGTCATTCTTCCAAGCTCAATACTTTGATAAATTATATATCTCTTAATGTCTACGAATTTATTGCTGAATATACTGATTATAATTCTGCTATTACAATATTGGGAAATGTATATATAAGAACGAAATTTCTACACGTTATTTATTATCTAACCGAATCCAACAATCCTCTGAATCAGTGGATTAGTATCTGTAAATTTTATAGGAGTTAAGAAACGACTTCTGTTTCAAAAACGTCACTGCTAATACTTACCGTGAAAAAATGATAAGAGATTCTTTTGTAAAAGGATTGTTATCCTCTTCGATACGTCAAAAGGCTATTAGAGAACAAATCAATTGACCTTCAGACGGGTTTAGATTAAGTCCGTGCAGTTGACTATACACAAACGAATTCAGAATCTTATCAACAACAATCACTAAACGCCTTCGCAATGGAGAGAAACTCAGTAGTTGAAGATCAAAACGAAAATAATTCAAGCACGTCAGCATTTATGCACGAAGTAGTAAAACTATTTTGAAGTGTTATTTTTGTGGTAATTCTAGGCATCTGCGAACTAATTGCCCGGCTAAAGACGCTACTTGTAATAAATGCTTTAAAAAGGCAATTTTGCTAAAGTATGTAGATCGTCTCGGGAAGCTACTATAGCGCTTCTGCTTTCCAAGTTTCCTTCACTTTAGCTTCTGTGATGGCAACCTCCCGAAATTGTTTGTCTTAGGCTATTGTGAATGTAGAAGTTAAGCGCAATTTTGTCAAAGCACTCATCGATTCTGGTAGTTCAGATAGTTTATAAGTCGAGAACTTGTTTCTAAAGTATTTCTTACTAAATTACCATGTTCCGGTAAGGTATCAATGGCTTCACCATCTTTAAAAGCTAATATTCATGGGCTGTGCTTAGTTGATATTAAGTTAAAGCAACAATCTATAAGGGTATTCATCTTAGAATTATGGATAACCTCTGTGCGAACATTATTCTTGAACAGGATTTTCTTACCTTGCATGATAGCGTTTGCATATCTTTTGGTATTGAGAAGCCTCCTTTAAGTAGTTACACCCTAGCCGTTGCTAAAGTAGAGCCACCTCCTCGATTTCTTCATTTAGCTGAGACGTATCATCCAATTGCAATTCGATCTAGGCATTTTAGTCAACCAGACAGAGAATTTATTGCTACTGAAATCAAACGATTGTTATCAGAAAATATTATAGTCATTCTCCTTGGAGAGATCAGGTCGTAGTTACAACAAACAAACGCCATAAAAATATTCCCCAACGCTTCAATTCGAATCTAAACAATATTTCATTTTTTGCAGCATCTAAAAATTAAATTATTGCATAAAGATCTATAAGAGTAACAACATAGTGCTAAGCTAATTCAAAAATTCAATATGCATATAGTGGCACAAATAATAAAATGTGCTCTTTAATTTTTCTTAGATCTGGTCAATCGTTCATCTGCATGACGGAGAAAAACGTTAATCTTTTCCACAACACGCTTTTCGTCTTTAAAACGAGGTGGTCCTTTTTAAACATTTAATTACTAAAGTTATATGAATTTCCAATTTGTTGCTAGATCAAGAAATACATACCAATAATAACACAACAAATACGTAAATTTTCAAATTTCCTTTTGTGTGTTCCCGACCAATTAAATTCAACAGTTGCGTCATCTGTCATAAACATTCGCAGTGATCGATACACATCATCACCAATTTAAAATAAAAACATAAAATTAAAAAAAAACAAACTATATGATTTACAAAATAAGCATAAGTTTTTAATTGACAATTTAAAACACGCGCTAAATTTTTATTATAGCAATGCTAACAAGTATGAACAAAGTTGATCTGAATTGCAAATTTCACAGCAAAGCCTATCGAATTCTTCAACAGTACTTGTAGGTGGCGGAAAAAGATTAGCTGGTTGTCTGATAGGGTTAACGTCCAGGATTCAAAATTTGAGAGTCTTATCGCTCCATGCTCGCATGTCCTTTCTTAACATTTCAACTCCAAAACTAATACGTTTGATTCGTGTTTCAAAATATTGCTTACTTGGTAAATAGAATCATTTTTAGTTAAAAAATGAGTTTTTAAATTCATTAGAAAGACAAAAATATTTAAAAAAGCATTGATGAAATGTTGATATGATTTATCATCACAAGGTAATGGCCGAGGTGTTTGCCTTTTTTCACTCCTATATAATGGTGTTCCGTTTATTTGAATTACTGACAAAAAATTTTACATTGGGGGTGCCTTAATTGTTCTGAGTCGCCGGAAAATTTAGACGGCTGAGACGATTGATACTAAAACTATAACAAGACAAACGAAATGTGTAAAACCAAGTTTTTCGAATGACGATTTTTAGCTATAGTAACGCGAATTTTGTTTTATCCATGAGATAGATATAAAATAAGAAACACACATTGCTAATTTAATATGCATTCAATTATAATTCAACATAACAATAACAGGATACTACGCGTAATTATTGAAAGGCAAAACATCTCAATACTATTGCTTAAAACTAACTCTTTCAATTAACAAAGTGGTAATATCAAACAAAATATAAATGATATATTATACAGTACTCATGTTAATTTTCATTACCCTAACTGAACGACTGACAATTTCGGTGTTACGGGTTAGCCAATGTAATCTTTGCAGTTGCCTAGTTACACTTTGTTTATATTAAGCATAAGTTGTGTCCAAATGCGAAATTTCGTTAAGGAGCAAATAGTGATATATTTGTGGTACACTAAAATAATTTAAACTTAACATCGTATATTTTAAGAAATACATCACAAATTTTATAATTTTAAACATTGTATATATTTTTATAATTAAAAAGTTGTGATTTTTGGACGAAAATACTTTAGAATAGTTTAAATATATTCTACAAATTATTATATACTGAATTATACATTAATTCTGAATTCCCATTGCAATGTAATCTCATGAGATGTCTCAGCGATAACCTAAAGAGACATCTGTAGAACATCAGCATCCTAAAAGCGTCTCACTAGGATATGAGACATCTGCGACATCAATAGAATGAGTTAGGATGAATTTGCGACAGTTGATTTTTGACTGGGTATGGAAGACAACTTTAAAAATATGGCCATGGTGTAAATCCATAAATTTATTTTCAAATATGCAGAAATTATACTGGTTTTCAAGAAAATTGTTAAATTTAGGGTAATATGTTTTACATTTACAATAATTGAATGGGTAAATATTTATTTTACAAATTATTCTATTCTAATTATTATATATCACTTTATTAAATTGTTATTACGACATGTATCCTAAATACATTTCATATTATTCCATTTTTTACATAAGCGACATTATGGTCATAATGTATGTTCATACCATAAACGGCACCACTCGAAGCAGATATATTAATAGCAATAATATAATATTTTTATTACACTTTTGAGCCATTCCATTATATTTCATTCTGCTCATGAAAACATGTTCTTGAAATTTCGAAAATCAAAGATATGCTTTAGAATTTTTGAAACTGATCACTTAAAAAAGATATTTGAAATTGGTTATAGGGTTTTAAAATTTGGCTGCAAGTGCTATTTTTGGCGAAGAAAATTAGAAGTGTAATTTTCTCCCATACTGTCGGCAGCCGTCCGCTGAAAACTTCTGCTTAGCCATTTTTTAGCTCACTTAATTTGAATTTGTAGTTAGATTTGCAAAAAAGGAACCCTTACTGCTCAACAAGACATTAACAAATTTAGGGGTATTTGCTTTGGGGAGAATTTTTGGTGATGTGGCCGTAATTATTTTTAACTAATTTTTTGGTGGTTGGGTTACACTGAAGTTAGCTTCGAAAGTTGTTCCGCATTGCCCTAGGAAGAAATCCATGTATAAGATAGCACTCAGAATCTGTTTTCGTACACGAACGTGCGGTAAAAATGCTTTGCAGAAGCTATCTTAACACATGGAAAATATTTTTATGGATTTCTTCCCAGAGCAATGTGGAACAATTTTCTAAATTAATTTAATATCAATGGCAATTAAGTATAATCAAACCACCAAAAATAATTACTGCCACATCACCCTAACATTTTTTAGTGCCTTGTTGAGCTGTAAAGATTCATTTTTTTAAAATCTACTACAAATTCATATTCTTTTATCCCAAAATTGATTAACCAGAAGTTTTTGTAATACTCAGGTGAAACAGTATAAGGGAAAACGTTTTCAAATTTCTGGACCAAAAATCGCCACTGTGCAACCAAATTTTAAAACGCTGTAACTTCGCAACCGATAACCCAATTTCAAATCTCATTTTTTCAAAATGATCAGTTACAAAGATTCTACAACATAACATTGATTTGTGAAACTTCAACATCATAGATTTTGAAATGCCATTTTTGACATGAAATATAATGGATTAGCTGTCGTAATCAAGGAAACAACAGCAATATAACGGATCCGTAACGGATTATTCAAATTAAATAAGAGACCTACTTTCAGAGTTTGACCTGTTTTTGGCGTGCTCAACAACCCCACATATTTTATATATTTTACAAAAATCACTTATATTTCCTTATAAATGTTAATAGAAAACTGTTTAGAAAGCAAACGTGTCTGTTTGCACTGTTCACATTGTTTCAATAATTAACATATATACACCTTTTGAATAATGCACTGATTAACCAACTAATCTATTTAGTCGATGACCTATAAACCCTAACAAGGTTAATAGAAAAATAATTTCAAATTTTCATCTCACTAAAAACTTTGTATTAACTTACATTTATCACTTTATTGTTATTCAAGGAACCATACATTCAATTTGAACCCCTTTTTGAAAGAAGAAAATCATGTACTTTGAAAAGGATTTTAGAAATGAAAACCAAAGCTGATGTTTCAGAAGAAATCTATAATATTTAAAGTGTTTTTGATCATCCAAAAAGATTGTAGGGTAGGGATATTCTTTATGAAGTTCATTTTGGTTACTTATTTTTATTAGTCAAGAGAATTATTTATAAAAATATTTTATGAAAATACCTTTAAACAAAAAATCCCATTAAAAATTTCAAATGATCCTAAACACATGGCTTTGCTGTCAAACCGAACAGTTCTTCTACATTGTGAGAACAAATTGCAATTAGTCCCGCTAGGTGTGACATCTTCCTACACAAATCCGCGACTTGGACGATGTTTCGACTATTTGTTCAAGTCTTTGTCAAAAATATGTCTTTGCTTTCTGTAAGTCTGGAAATACCTTCAAATAAATACCTTCAAATACAATTACATTGATAACGATTCAGAGACACGTTTTATTAATGTAAATTTTCAACCAAATTGGATGAGTGTTAACGGAAGCTTAGAATACATTGCGTTCACAGGGTTTAATATTAAATGCGTTAATGTATACTCTTACTGTTAAGGAGACATTGTCTATAGGTTGGGAATGTATGGTAGTGCATATAGTCATACGGTATTTCTACCTAGTAATATTCTAGTTGCATTCAATGTTCATAAGTCTAGCTTTGATGTCATTAATCGTTTACAAACGAAAGCCTTTAGAAGAATATCGTCAATAAATTATCAAAATAATCTACGCAAATTTGGTCATGTTTCTGGAATCACAC
This sequence comes from Hofstenia miamia, assembly GCA_900660155.1. Lineage (NCBI taxonomy): Eukaryota > Metazoa > Xenacoelomorpha > Acoela > Hofsteniidae > Hofstenia > Hofstenia miamia. Next base: position 295,162 of record CABFPE010000126.1, on the reverse strand, counting down.
AGTTCACGCCATTTACTATTGTTATTGGTGAATTCGATAGATTTTACAAAATTACCCTTAGAACTGATTTTGATTGATTTGCAAATATAGTTATTGAATTTTACAGTTTTTACTTATTTAGATGAAGTATTTGTATATACATGTATATTCTATTTTATAAATACAGAGTAGAACTTTTTTAATGCCACACCCGTGCGTCCG
>CABFPE010000126.1:252832-265314 GCA_900660155.1 Hofstenia miamia | reverse complement strand
GGGGGGTCAGTCATGCTCTGGGGCTGTTTCGCTTCTTCAGGTACAGGGAATCTCCAGCGTGTGCAAGGTACCATGAATTCAATTAACTACCAGGAGATCTTGGGTGCAAATGTCATGCAGTCAGTGACAAAGCTGAAGCTTGGGAGACATTGGACCTTCCAACAGGACAACGATCCCAAGCATACCTCCAAATCTACCATGGCTTGGTTGCAGACAAAGACCTGGAAGATTCTGGAGTGGCCATCGCAATCCCCCGACTTAAATCCCATAGAAAATCTCTGGTGGGACTTGAAGAAGGCGGTTGCAGCACGCAAGCCCAAGAATATCAATGAACTGGAGGCCTTTGCCCAGGAGGAATGTGCTAAAATACCTGCAGGTCGCTGCAAGAAACTTGTGTCAAGCTATGTTTCACGTCTGAAGGACGTTATTACTGCCAAAGGGTGTTGTACTAAGTACTGAAGACATATGTGACTAAGGGGTTGAATAATTTTGTCAATGACGTAATCACAGAAAAGACATTTGTTGGTATGTTACGAAAAATATTGTTGTAATTTAAGTTGCATTTGTCTATTTCACAAGTACTTATTTGTTCTGAATATAAACAAGATAAAAAATAAATGTCAAACTTGCTAAAACACTTTACTGCAGTGGGGGTTGAATAATTTTGAACACAACTGTATATATTGTGGCATCAGCACTTAGAGAGAGCAGAACGATCAACAGAAGAATGCCACAAACTCCCGCTAGAGGTTTACATGATCAATGCTTATTCTCTCAATCTCCCGTTCCTGCGTGATTAAGCTGCATTCGCATTTTAGTTCTGCCATTAGGCAGGTTGTTTTGCGGTGTTGATTATTTTTGTATACATATAGGGCAAACGTGTGTGCAATCAGTTAATAAAAGTTTTAGTTCGTGCAGCTCGGTCTAATATATTGCTATTATGCAAGTTAATAGATGATCCGGAGCAGCTAAACTTCAGACGGAGATGAGGGGGGCTATGCGGTGTGCAATTCAGGTGTCTTGGGACATCGCGTAGACCCGTTCATCTCTGGGGTTTGGCACTGAGGTTGCCTGTTCCTCTAAAATACCCGCAGCACGGTGCAGCTACGAGATATGTTTCCAACTTAGTAGTAACTATGCTATCCCTTAGTACTTGCTTTATACTTACTCGTATTATTGTTCAAACTCTGATGATGCTAGAATATATATATATATATATATATATATATGCTGTAGTTTAACAACCCACTCTGTTTCATCTAAATTTCTGTGCTAAAGTGTGTATTTCTTTTCCAAGAGGATAAATAGTAACAGAAAACTGATTTTTTATTAAGGAACTTTTACAAAACATGAGAAAACTGATTATTCGATTTTCTTGAATGCTTAAAATTTAGATTTTCAGCTAGCGTTGTTTGATAAATTTGGTATTATTTTAGTCTTATTAGGTGGAAAACATCTTTTCAATTTAGTATGGTTTGGTACCGTAACTGCTTCCCTTCATTACATATGTTTTATTTGAAACAACAAAAATTATTGACTGAGATAACAGTATATATATATATATATATATATATATATATATATATATATATATTTTTTTTAAACGCTCATCGCTCACTTATTAATAGAAGTATCTAAAGTATGAAAACACCATTTCCTACTAGGCTTGGAGAAAATTTTTTGTGGGCAAAACTGTTTTCGCATTTAACCCAGCTTTTCTTATAAGGACTTTAAAGTAACAAACTGATTACTATAGGCAACCTAGAATTAATTGCAGTAATATTAAAGTTGGTATTTATATAAAGACATCATAAATATTGTTTCAAAACTGGCATTAATTTCAAAATAATATATAATTAGAATATTTTTTTGTTCTTTTAGAATGTTTGCATTGACATTCAGTGTAAACAAAAAGGGAAAATACAATTCTCTATGGCATCAGGACTAAACAGGCTTAACTCAGGTCATGTTTAATACTGAAGCAGGTCTATTCAGATCAATTTTAGGAATGTGGTATTTTGCCACCCTTTTTCAACTCTTTCAAGGATTAGGCCTATGAGACCATATATCAAAGTAGTTCTGGAAGGATTACATGTCAAAATATTTAAAATATATCAAATTAGAATAAATTTACATGCACACAAATATTCGAATGATCTCTTTTGTAATCTTATGTCACGTGAGATGTTAGGTGCATTGTTTATAATAATTTGCAATGTACCCTTGTTGTTTTAGTGTAGGCATACTTTTCTGCTACCATATCATTTATATCAATTGCTTAAAAAATAGTTGTGGGATTTAAGTGCACCCCTCCCCCAAATATTGTAGATTTGAAAATTTTTGAAGCATAATTGTTGGTGAATTTCAAATTTGTAAGTAATTATAATTGGATAACTAATATAATTATTGGGTGGTGAAAAGCTATAAAATTTAAGCTGCAGTCAGTAGATTGAGTTGTATTTGTTATAGATATTAGTATTTTGTAGCTTGGAGCAACCTAACTTAGGTGGAAAGAAGAAGCATTTTCTAAAAAAAATTCAAACATTAATACTTTTTTGAATATCATATGAATATTTTAAGTAAATTTAATAGCAGTTTATATGTTTATATTTAAATTCTTAAAACTTTTGTAATGTAAGCTAATCAGTGTAAATTTATTCATTTTTTAAAAAGAATTGAAATTGTCCATCATTGTGGGTTTATTATTTGTAGTTTAGAGGTTATAATTTTATAATTACTTAGACTTCTAGCTATAAATCACGTATATTTCAGTAAATGATAAATTATTTTTTCTATTATTCTATTTTGTATACATTGAGCAATAAATTTGCTTTGACTCTTAAAAGAGAATTCCCAAATTTTGTAGGGGAATTATTCCCCCTCCCCTAAAAACATGGATGCAATTCTGGTTATACATAGAACACATTAGTATTCGAGAATGTGAATGGCGCTTAAATAGTTTAAGTTTTTGTGATTTTTAACGTCATTAAGTTCTCTTAGATATATCATTATATCGATATTATTATCTATCTTTAGGTAAATCCAATGCAATCAAAGCGAGCCAACGTACATGTAACATTCAGTGGCGTACGCAGGTTTCCAAATTTGATTTTGACTGGATAAATCAAAAAAAATTTCGTAACATTCACGTCTTCAGATGTGTTAAGACATGCCTCAGAACAGAAAACACCTACTCATAAATAGTAGTGGAGCGTACCAGTGTAAGGGCGGCAGTATACACAGTAAAAAACGAGGAAATTGTTTTAAGAATATCAGCAAAATAGTTAAGATCACAATGAGATTACCTGTAGACTTTTTCATGTGAACACAGGCACTAACAGTTTTCCCATGACAATAGTTCTTGTCCAGATCAGTTTGATTGCAGCCCATTCTTTCAGAATATGTGTTTAGCAGCCGTAGGCAGATTTTATTTGATTTTTGTTTGGGTTTGCACTGGGTGGCTACGGCCCTAGATATCTATTTATCTCTTTGATAGTGAGAAATCTTTAAGAGTTCAAAACTTTCAAAATACTATGAAACTTTGTTTCATCAGATGTAGTGCAAGGTTTTTTCAACTATTTCTAGTGGGACAGCCTGCATTTTGTATGCTTATTATTCACCCATATTTTCATCAGTTTCTATAGTTATTGTTCGAAATTATTAATTATTGGCATGGATTGGTCATTCTCAAACTCTGTTCTATTAAATTAAGTCTAAAACCGAAACTCTTCTTTTCTGTTCATCCATAGTTCATAGGCCAACATATTATTTTTGGCAATACTCTGATTTAATTTTAATCCAAAGTGCAATCTAAGGTAATAAAGATAATTTTGCTATCGACAAAGATAATAAAAATTAACTGTTTGCTGATGCTAGTACTTCATAAGCATCGGTTAAGAATGCTAGAATGCCTCTGCAACATTTTCAATAATTATCTAAGGAATGCTATTTTACAAATTTTTTAATGCCTAAAAGGTTCTGCTTCAGTTGGGTTGGAGTACAGCACATAACCACTTCAATGTAGAACATAATGCTTGCTGCAAATTCAATGCGAGTTTCAATCATTTCAACTTTTATTCATTGGAAGTTACCTAGGCTACATCTATTCTAAATTTTATGTACATATAGCTATTAATGTCCAACCATAAATCAATTCACGACAAGCGATCTCTAGATTTTGCTTTTTAAGCAATTTCATTTCTTCATATCACAATTCTTGATAAAATTGTTGAATGACAAAATATACAGACAAGCAATATTCTTACCATTGGCACCTCCAAACATTTTTTAATACCGCCATATGAAACGAATTCTGGCCACGCCATTTACATGGGCAAATATAAATATTTTTAAATATGATTACTGAGTTCATGTATACTATGCGCAAATCAAGTTATATTTATTCATCATGTGTTAGTATTGACTTTCTCAGATAGGTAGGTTAAGGTGCAAGTTAATTTATCTACGTCTACATTAGATAATGAAAATCAAATTTGTTCACATAATGATTTTACAAATATTGTAAAACACTTTTGTATTTGATTATTTTAAATATTGCATTTACATTGTAATTTAATAAAACAAGTTATGAAGAATGTAATATTTCTTGAGTTATTTTGAAGGATCCCTACATTTCACAATAAAAATTACATAATTTCAGTTGCAAACTCTGTGATCAATAACTAATACAACTTTATTGACAAATTTTAAAGAATGCTCACTTATTAGTTTAAATGTCTGACTCTTTAGTAATGCAATTTCTTACGTATCAAAATTTTGACAGAGTTTAAAAAAGACTAAATTCATTGATATCCTAATAACCCCTCCAACCTCAAATGGGACTAAAACTAGGAAACCTCAAAAAAACGGAAATTTACTGGTGCATGTTGATAGTTTCGAAATTGCATATGAAGTATTTAATACACAAATAGAGTCTGCACAAGTACAAAGAATGCTTAAACTTTGTAAACTTCGTTTCTGATTACTAACATCATGAATTGATAGTACTTAATAATAAAGCTAAACATTTATTTGTTTATTCGATTGACTATAAAATCGACGTACCCACTTATAAGCATTTTGATTTCTGAGTAAATATTAGGAAAATAAAACTTTTTTTCTCCTCTCAAATAACTATTGGAATTGAGAAATATCAAGCTAGCCACGAAGTTATAGAATGTCCTGTATCATTATAAGACTGTCTAATACCCCGTTTACACGTGACACGAGACATGCATGTCTTGTGTTTTTAATGAGCGAATGTCACGTCTAAACACCCAAAACACGCGACATTCTCTACTTGAGTGGTTGAATGTCGCGTGTTTTGGGTGTTTAGACGTGACATTCGCTCGTTGAAAAGGGCAGGATTTTTAACGCCGTATTTTTTAATTTCGTATTTATTCCAATAGCATTGTTTCCAATAACTTCGTATTCCAAAAGCACCGTTTCCAATAATTTCGTATTCCAGTAATTTCGTAATTTTTAATTTCGTATAAAATATACTATTTAAACATGTTGTTGCATAAAAAACATTAAGCTTAGTATGAATTTGTTTATAGAAATGCGAAAATTCACTTAAGGAATATTCAAAGGCGACAATCTGATATATAAACAGTATCTGCTAAAAATTGTCTAAAATTTAAAGCTAGTTTCAATTTTAATTAAATTTCATTTCTATTGAAGCTGAATGTACCCTCAAAATATTTACAGGAACTATATACCATATTAAAGCACGTATTATTTCCAATAAACTACATTAAAAGTAGACAAAATTTCGTAAAATCTATGAATAAAATGTCATTATTGTTTATGACATATATACAAAATACGATACTACTGGAGTACGAAATACTAAATTATTGGAAACGATGCTATTCGAATACGATATTAGATGAATACGAAGTTATTGGAATACGTAATTATTGGAATACGATTTTAAAAGAAAATTGAAATTTCCATTATACGAAATTAAAAAATACGACTTTAAAATAGAGACATGCATGTCTCATGTCACGTGTAAACGGGGTATAAATAATTAGACAAAGTGTGCTTAAATCAAAGTCTCCGTATCATTTTAACAGCTAGGCTAACCATTAAATTTAAACGCAAAGATATGCACATCGTAGTAGACTAGGGTTTTGAAAATGTGTATTTTTGCAAAATGCAATTCATTAACTAAGAGTTGGTGCTTACAACAAGATTCATATGCTTTTATGATTTCTCAATAGTGCTGACAATATTTTCTGATTGTTTTACTGTAACTCATTGCAATTACACTTATAATGATTAATCTGATTGTAACTCAGCCTCAAATCGCGTACATATAATGGAGCATTTGACACCAATTTCAGTTGCCCATTTAATGGGGAGCACAAAGATATTTTTGAATTGATATGTTGCCAGGAAGCGAATATGAACGTGATCATACACTGATTCTAATCAATAAGAATTGTGGTGAAGATTTTCGTCCTCCAAAATTTTACAGAATTTTAAAAGGAAAATACTTGGTAACATTTTAAGTTTAATGAAGAATAATTTCCGATATCTTAGTAGTTTCTGCGTGTTCCTGAAGAGTGTGTCCTTATGTTCAGGTGGAATTACACGTCTTATCCGAGTTTATGGACTCCTTACTATTTTTTAATCAATGACAAGCTTTATGTGTGAAGGGAAAACTGAATTAACACTCATTCAATAGCTCTGTGTGATCAATCAAACGGTATTAGAATGTATTTTCCAATACCGGTTCAGTCGAATATTCCGTCTTCAAGTTTGTATATTAATATGGGGCTAGATGGGATATCAGATTTCTCTGTTCAGACAATCCCTTGCACATGTATAGACAAATATCTATAAGAACAAAAGAAAATTAAACCAATCTATATATATAAATATATATATATATATATATATATATATATATATATAATCGTAACTTCACCAAAGTAATTTTTTGAATTATATTTATGTGGCATTACTGCATTAGATATGTTATATCCACTATATTTGATGTATATTTGCTATGAATTCATAAAACAAATATTCAGAGTAGTTATCCAAGACAATTCAAAGAAATATATATATATATATATTTCTCAGGACAACTAAAATGGATAAAAATGAGAACTGTTCTTTTAAAAGCAAAATAATGAGAAAAAATATTTCTTATGCAGCATTTCTAACATGACCTGAACTAGTACTGATTAATTATGAAAAAATATATTGAAAATTTACTTGTTTAGGTTTTGTTAATATAACTAGATCCAAAAATGAGTAAATTATAATTATAAACATTAATAAACTCAAATAAATTTGAATATAATATTTTCAAATTGTAGAATCATTTTCAAAATTCCAAGACTTTCCTATGGTAGGACCATGCCAACTGATTTTTCATTATACTCAATGCATTTCAACACATATTTCATGCAAGACAAGTGCATATTAATATTTTATGCTATAAACTAAGCTTAAACAGAAATATATTTGCAAAAATCTGTTAATTTAAAAGTACTTACAAGGCAGTTGAGCGTAACACAGATAACACATTTTGTAAACATGCCGGTTTTAGTGTTTTGTGAGTGGACACCTAGTTAAAATTTACGCATTGCAAATGCCTTTCTAACCTGATAAAATTAAAACATAAATTGCCAAATTTTAATTATAGTTTGATGCAAATTCAATAGAGCCATTCATGAGACGAAATATTTCTTGCTGCAAAATCTTTATCCCGACAGATGGCTCTCGAAAATGCTCAATATTATGTGCTGTGAGGAAACATTTTCAAAAATCAATCGCTCAGAATTTGATTGGCACATAATATTCAAATTTACATCACAAATCGTTGATTTTTGACAAAAAGCTGCCATGAATTGTACAAAAAACTACCAAAGAAAATGAGTACTTTAATGGTTCTTTGGAATCTAAGGACATTAACATTCATATTCTGATAGTTGTTTTAAAAATGTTGCACACTTTAGAAGAAATTGCACAAAATAATATTTCCTAATGTATTAAGATAGGCTATATTAAAGCATTTCCGAGCGCCATCTGTTGGGATACAGATTTTTCAGCAAAAATATTTCGTCTAATGAGCAAAAAAGTTTGATAAGCAAACCATTACGCTATGAAATAGGAATTCTTCAGGAAATTACCCGTTTTTGCAGAATGAAGATTATCAGTGGTACTCAATTTTTATTTCTGAAAAGAAAATTGAGGGAATATTGCAGTGGAAATTTTTTAAATGTAAGCAAATAATATATGTCAAAACCAGGATTTTTTATCTTGCACACAACACACTTTCTCCACATATTGTTTCGCAGTACTTTCTAATAGAAAAAAGTGCTTTCATAACTATTTTCTCTGATCGGTGCTGCCAATTTATTTGTATTTCTTCTAATATATATATATAGTTTATATATGTCGCTATGTACACTTTGCAAATTTATATATGTCGCTATGTACTTATTTATTTTGCAGTTTTTTCATTTATAAAACTATACCTAAATATGCTTGCTATTGGAAATCAGACAATTACCAAAGTGAATATTGTTGAAAAATTGAAATATTCCATTAATATTTAGATATAACAAACCAAATTTAATAAAACGAACGAATTAATAATCAGGAGTTAGAATTTTTTTAATTCTCTAAGTAAATGACTGAGTTTCAGAATCTGAGGAACTTGCCCAGTTTTCCATAGCAAAACTAACTTTACGTTTCTTAAATTTCTTTGAGTTTCGACGATATGCTTGTTCAACCTGATGACTGGAGGCGGACTCTTCACTTAATCTATCTTTGTAGAATTTTTGCAATTTATTAAACTGATTTGAATTATCAATATAATGTTGGTTGGCCGTTTTTTGGGAGTGCCCAGTTTGTTGCAAATGTGCATCTCTCATTTCTTCAGAAACATTTGCACTGCTCATATATGTATCCCAAATTCGGCAAATTGTTGTTGGATTAAAATCATGTTCTTTTGTGTATCGAAAATGTTTATGAACGGCATCATTTATTTTTTTTGGAATGCCAGTGTCAACTGTATCACTCGGTGTCGAAAAGATAAATGTTGGATCATGGCTAAACTCACTTTGAAATTTAATAATCAGTTTGTCTATCCACTTTTTCTGTTGTTCATTAAAGTCTATCATGACTTTAAATTTCTTATCTGTTTTATGGTGACCAGCTGAAATACTGCCATGATTCTTAATTTTTATGTACTCGTCAAATGTTAGATTAAGCAAAAGACCTGGTCTCATATTTAAAGTAGCTTGAACTTGAAATACAATTATGGTTTTAACTCAACAAATGACATTCTATCAATAGATTTTTCCAATTTGCAACAACAATCATTCATGACCTTTTTTAGCAAGTCAAATGTAGGCATTCGCTTAAACTTTTGGTCTTTGCTTTCTACAGACTCTCGCTTCTGCAAATTAGTATAGCAACATTTCAATTCTTTTATTATATTCTCCCACATAGCAAAATTAAGTGCAATTGATTCTTCATAAGTGTTCACATAACTTACAAACAACTTAAGTTCAGATAACAGTGTAAGCATAGTAGAACCTTTATAATCATGATCCTTTTTTAATGTAGCCATAGTTAACCTCAGTTTCTTAACATCTTCCATGTTATTGCATTTATCAAAAATTGTTTCCAAATATCTACTAGATTGCTTACAACATTTTGATTCCACCGAACGCTGAGATAACCCTGATGCTAGCATTAAATCCTTTTTGTGATCCATATATCTTTTAACAATTTCAGTTGCCGCCTCAGTACGGAAATTTTTTAAAAAACTAAATGGAAAATATTCAGGATTTTTTGCTTCATCTTTAGTCAATTTTAAAATTTTATGACTACGATCATGACGCCTTTTATTAGCAAATCTCCTACAACAGATATTACATTGGTAAATTGTCAGGTTTTTAATTGATCGATAGTAGTCAAAGAAGAACTTTTTTTCTTTAGAAGAAAGACGAGAATGAGTAATTGCAACATGCTGTCGAATTCTGCTATAAGACTTTTTACAAATTAAGCAAACTGGATTTTCAATTTGCTTCATCTTTTTTAATTTAACTCTTTTCTCACAATTGTTTGTTAGACAATTTTCAAGATTGCATGATTCCATTAATTGCATAAGTGCATCATCATCAATTGCATTATCGCAATCCATTTTCCAAAATGAATAGAATAATGTTAAATTTTAAAATTTTGCAAAGTTAAAATTTCGCGGTAAAAACTTCTTGCAAAAACTTCCACGTCATGCAATTTTTGCGTTTGGATAATAAATTATGCATTCCATGAAAGAATCGTAATTATTTTCAAAAATTATTACAATACATTCCATTTTTGAGAATTAATTTATTTTAAGACTTATTTTTTTAATTACCCATGCTTTTGGAATCAGCCTGAACTGGGCACCTTTGAGTTTTTCTATGAAATTGTTCAAGCTGCACTCATCAACAAGTATTTAGTGTCATTTCATGATTTTTTTGCTAAATTCTTTTATTTTTTTTTCATATGTCGCTATGTACACTTTTTCTGAATTTTGTAGGTACATAGCGACATATTATAACTATATATATATATATATATATCATGATTGGACTACAAATNCTGCCATGATTCTTAATTTTTATGTACTCGTCAAAAGTTAAATCAAGTAAAGGACCTGGTCTCATATTTAAAGTAGCTTGAACTTGAAATACAATTAATGGTTTTTACTCAACAAATGACATTCTATCAATAGATTTTTCCAATTTGTAACAACAATCATTCATGTCCTTTTTTAGCAGGTCAAATGTAGGCATTCGCTTAAACTTTTGGTCTTTGCTTTCTACAGACTCTCGCTTCTGCAAATTAGTATAGCAAAATTTCAATTCTTTTATTATATTCTCCCACATAGAAAAATTAAGTGCAATTGATTCTTCATAAGTGTTCACATAACTTACAAACACTTAAGTTCAGATAACAGTGTAAGCATAGTAGAACCTTTATAATCATGATCCTTTTTTAATGTAGCCATAGTTAACCTCAGTTTCTTAACATCTTCCATGTTATTGCATTTATCAAAAATTGTTTCCAAATATCTACTAGATTGCTTACAACATTTTGATTCCACCGAACGCTGAGATAACAATTGCATTATCGCAATCATTTTCCAAAATGAATAGAATAATATTAAATATTAAAATTTTGCAAAGTTAAAATTTCGCGGTAAAAGCTTCTTGCAAAAACTTCCACGTCCTGCAATTTTTGCGTTTGGATAATAAATTATGCATTCCATGAAAGAATCGTAAATATTTTCAAAAATTATAACAATACATTACATTTTTGAGAATTAATTTATTTTAAGACTTATTTTTTTAGTTACCCATGCTTTTGGAAACAGCCTGAACTGGGCACCTTTGAGTTTTTCTATGAAATTGTACAAGCTGCACTGATCAACAAGTATTTAGTGTCATTTCATGATTTTTTTGCTAAATTCTTTTATTTTTTTTTCATATGTCGCTATATACACCATGATATGTCGCTATGTACACTTTTTCTGAATTTTGTAGGTACATAGCGACATATTATAACTATATATATATATATATATATATATTGGGGGTATGAAAATTTTGTAATGTTGCATCCTCATATCCTATTTTGTAGAGTTAACATGCACAAATCAAGAAAATACACAAATTTTTCTGCTTGGTTAAGAAAAGTTCATCCTCCATGCAAGAAAACTAAATTGCTTAACTATAAAGCATGTAATTATTATTTTAAAAATTGACAAATTAATGTTACATTGACAAATGACTAAAATGCATTTATATTTCAATCTGCATTTGTTAAAAAATTTAATGTTTAGTTTTTCAATTGATTTATTGATTGGAAGTAACTCTTGCATCACTTTAATTGCACGCCCTGTACAGATATTTAAATGCTGTGTTTGTATAGGCTTTGGCTCTGTTGACCAATCACTTCAAAGTCTTTGGATGTCCTTTACAAGCTTTTGACAGGTTTTCAAAGTCAGCAGGATTGAAGCTCTGAGCTGAGAACCAGTTATGAAATCACATGCCACTTCAGCTATCTGCCGATACTCTGGAATCAGAATAAAAGCAAGCAAAGTATAAATTTTCCTTGAGAGAGAGAGAGAGAGAGAGAGAGAGAGAGAGAGATATTTATTTCACCTTAATTGCAACCAAAAGGTTGAAAAATATAAGGTAATAACTATAAACTACCATTTACAAACATATATTTATATATATGTCTATATATGTTTATATATCTATCATTTCCCATATGTAACCAAATTCATTGCTGCTATTTGACTATAGACAAAACTTTTCTCCATTCTGGAAGTTCGATGAGGGAAGGAGTAATCACGAATGTTACGTAAATTATAATCTAAATTCCGTATGTTTGGCACAAAATGACTCAGTGGGTGATTTTCTTTGTTTTGGATTTTTTGCCAAAGTTTAGTACAGCAT
>CABFPE010000126.1:224827-244480 GCA_900660155.1 Hofstenia miamia | reverse complement strand
CTAGTGTTGCCATATGGCAACGCTATTAAAAATTTATTCATAATCGTAATTTGCAAGGCCTTTGTATATGACATATATCAATGTGTAAAGGATAGTCTAATATTCATATTTCATGTGCTTTATTTCAATGGTTTGCATAATGTATTCATAGGTGACAAATAAACACTTACGTTTTATTAGCAGACATTTTCTACAATATAACTTGTTGAAAGATTGAATGTTTTTGTCAGATTTTGAAATAAACTATTCAAATGCGCGGAAAGCATTAATACAAAGCACTGTGCAAGACATTTATCAAAATATCTATAATATTCTATATTATATCATTAAAAACATTAGTGTTGCCATATGGCAACGCTAGGTTAATTCCAGTAGCGGATCTGACGGGGGGTTCATGGGGTTCAACCCCCCCCCCTCGGAGTTTAAGAATTTTTTATGCACCTCGCCGGATATTCTCTATCATACATATCTCCTTGTCTTCATAATTTGGCAACGCTTAGGCTATTAAAGTACATTGTGACAGAGATGTTACCAGACTTGTGTGATGGTCCTAATTTCAATACCCGTGGGGAATCGCGGGGATTTGCGGGGAATTATATTATTGGTTTTTCCATATTGCTGTGAATATTTTTTGATTTGTAAAATTTAGTGTTATAATTCAGAAATAATAACAAATTCACGATTGTAATTTGTAAATGTTGTGTATATAGAGTCTCCATATGCGGTGCCCTTTGATACAAATGACTTGTTTCATAAGAGTTAGTATTAAAGCTGTGCAATGTTAGCTTTACTAATTACCAGAGTTTGAAATTCTGAGAATACTTTACAACAACTATTATTTATTTGTTTAATGTGAAACAAGAAACTCCTGTTGAAGCATTTTGTGTAATAAAAACAATCAGGCGTTAAAACAATGAGAGTTAGTCCGTCTACAACGGTTCTCGCCATTTCTATACTTTACTTTCATTTATCAATTAAGCGAGCTAGGTGAATCCTACGAAAGAGAATCGTTTCTACATCCTACCCATGGCACCACCAAGAAAAAAATTGAAATCTGCAAATCAAGGACAGATAACTTCTTTCTTCAGGTAATTGAATGAAAACATCTACATACTGAATATGCAATGCAGTTTATTTTATGAGTTCGTCTAAATGAAATACTTTAGAGTAGTTTAGCTGATTTCTTGCTCCATTAAACAAATAAGTCATATGGTTGATGTCATCAATGAAGTTTTTCTATTCTTTGGCCATTCTCCAAAGAGACAACGTTTCTTCGAATTTGTCCTTGATATATATGCTCCTACTAGCAGAGTCAAGAAACTGAAAGGCCTCTGTAAAACCAGGTGGACGGAAAGACATGACTGTCTAGAAATGTTCCACTCATTCTACGTGTAAATCTATACTACTCTTCACGCGATCCATGATGCAGATCAGTATCCAGACCTCAAAGAGATAAGTGAGAGCGGAGAACAATGGACTTGGGACCACCAACTCGAATTGCAGCAGATGGACTGAAATGTTCTTTGCAGTCTGGGAGCAACATCGTTGCACTGGTTGTTCTTCTCAATGGCCTAGATCCACTCAAAGGGCTCAGTGCAAAGCTACAAAAGCGTGATGCAGATATAGTGACAGCAGATAGCAGTATTGATAGTGCTATTAACGAAGTCTCCAATCAAAGAGAATTAGACGTCCACTGCGTAATAGATACACACCAATGCGTAATACATACATATATGCATATATGCCATATATTGCCAATACCAACCCCCTCGCTAAAAAGCTGCATCCGCGCCTGAATTCGGTTTAATTCACTCATTAATACTAAGCCACTTTAATTAACATACTGTATACTGATATAAATCAACAACTTTTGAATAAATTCAATGTGCAAATAAAATGGGCTATAAAAATAGCAGTTAGTAATATTTATAATAGAAATACAGAAATCAAGAAATTAGCAAAAACTTTTCTAAATCCACAATGCATTACTTATAAAAATATATTAACTACTTTTTTTAAAAAATTCAATAATATTGTTCCATACTACAAATTCAACTTTCTATCCTCTAAAATATTGCTTAGACATAATCATAGAACCCTTCCATATAACAAGAAAATAATGAAAATTTCATTTCTCAACACATCAATAAATATATGGAATAATTTACCTAAATCTATAAAACTAATAAATAAATTAAGACTATTAAAAACAAAATTAAAAATACTTCTGTAGTTATACAAAGGAAAGGCTTGAATACAAATGGCGAGGTTTTTATAATAGTGATTATTCAATAGACCGCATCTAACCTAAATTCGCCATAGCCCAAGCTAGTAATTGTAATTATTTTTTTAAATATTATCTTTGTATGTGTTTTGTTCCTCTATTTCTATTGTTTAACGCTATTTAGAGTTGCAAGCAGTATTTTATATTGTAAAAAGCAACTCTAAATATGGATATTTTATTTCATTATATATATATATATATATATATATATATATATATTATATATAAAATAGCATGTATATGTTGTAAAATTTCTTTATTAATACGCTTTTGCTGACAGCACTAGGTTATTGAACTCTTGTGCTTAGACTATCTCCATAATGAGTCATGCAAGTCAGTCTCTGATTAAAAGCAGAAATCGTTCTAAAATTGCTTCAATTTAATTTCAGAAATTGTTTGTACTTCTACTACAAAATTCATCCACTAGAGGTCTAACTAAACCTAAATTAAATTTCGTCTAATGTATTATGATTATCTAAACTTTGCAGAATTTTAAACAATGGGCAGGTAATCATTCCTAATTGCATAAATTTGAGAAACACTACATGTTAACTTTACTAGAATCAATATAGTATGGCTACAAAGCTGGTCTTCTTTTGTATTCATGTTACAAATCAGATGTTGTTATCAATGGCAAAAATAGATTAGGCTCAAGCAATAATTCAGGAATCTTAAACCTAGAGGCAATTAATGGCTTCCAGCTATTAGCTTCCTTAATTGCAGCTGCATTAGGTTAGGTATATTGTTATTGTTGGCTTATAAAGCTTGACATTTTCCACTCATTTGGACAAAAGCACATAATTATTTAAAATTTTGTAAAATTATGCCTGTTGGCTAGCCCAAATGCTTCACATGAATGCACTGCACATGAGCTGCAGGCCTGGAGTTTCTAAGGAAGATGAGGAAGCAGGTCAGCCAGGCAGCTAATGACAACCAACATTCTGTCATCTGGTGATGCAGTCAGAATTCTCCATATGAGGTTTAATTCTTATTTAATTTATTTAACTGGCCTAGTTTAGTAAAGATTACAATTTGATTGATAACATGCACTACTCCGTGGTCTTAGAGCAATGGGTAGCATTATTGGGATCAACACAAGAATTATTAGCTGGCTTAGTGTGATGTTTAAAACTGGGTTAGAATAATTTTCAATGTGTAATACTGTTAGAAACTCCTCATTAAATCTCTATAAGATGTTTTTATATCTTCATTGAGTAGCAAATAATGCTGTTGTGCATTTCTTTTAGGTATAGCAAAATTGGGCTTTGGCTATTTTAGTTGACCCTCCTTTTTCAAGCATTGTGAGCTTGAATATTGTGAGCCACTTGTTGAATGTTGATGAATTCCTCTTGACTTTACCACTGAATATCTGCAAAGTGGCAGGGAACAGCTTGCAACAAATCATCATCCATTAAGTTCAATCCTTCATTGGTCAGTTCTTCAGGTATTTTGTTTTGCAGCATTTTGCTTTGAAATATTCTTTTTATTCTCAGTTTTTCAGAATTGGAGGAATCTGATTTTGTCAATGAGATATAATAAATTGATGTATTCTGACTACTTTTAGCTTGTTACTCTTTACACATTACTTTATCAAATTCCCTGCTTAGGTATTTCATTTTTACATTTATTCTCATTGTGGACCTCTGAAATATGGTTTTCTTGTTTTGCTGTTTTTTATCTAACTTAAGTACCTTGTTCAAAAGTTCCTGTAATGTATTATTAACATTTAGTGAGGTGGATACAGCTGAAAAACAACTTTGCTTCTCCTCTGACAATCTGCTAATTTGTAGTTGCTGTTATTTAGAATCTAGTTAAGTCTGTTGAGTATTGTAGAATCTCCACCAGAATGGATCTGACCTTAGGAAGTTTATAACTACATGGACCTGAATATATGCAGACAATCAATGTGATCAGCAGAAACAATAGATCAGGTCAATTCCTATAGATACACAAGATAATATTTATAGGGTGAGCATGTTCACATCTAAGACAAGAACAGGTTAGCCTAGAGATAGATGTCTGACTATTTTGATGCATTTCATATTTATTCTGATCAAACAGTAGGAATCAAGACAGTATAAAATCCCCTAGTCATATACCTAACCTATAAGCACCTTTTAATAGGCAGTACATCAACTCTGAAGGTGAGCAGCCTATGCAAACCTTTGTAAATGTCCTTGTGAGGTCCTGATTACTAGTTTTATGCTTCAATGCTTAGCATTTTATTAAAAAATAAGCAAACCTAATATGATGCAAATAATTCAACAAAGTTATATTCATCAATGAAAATTGTCTTGCACACAATATTTACATCAAAATTCACAAACAACTGTAACATGTACCTGTTGTTGGTAACATATGTTCATATGTTCTTCTGTTTAATTCCTGCCAAATTTTTCATTATTTTGATACACTGTTTCATTTTTTCTAATTTGTCAAAAAGCATTATGACATTGACAATGTTTTTGCTAATTGATTGTACTTTTTACAAATTTGATAAAGTATGTATTTTTTTAATTTTAGAAAGATATGTATCATAAAAGTTTATATTCCTTTTCATTATTTGTGATTTTTATCCAAATATGCTACAGTATCTTCCCATTGTATTGGTGTAGAAAATCCTATTTTTGAGGTAATTTGCATCTTTTGTGTTCATTTCAAATGTCTCATCTTTACTTGTGGGTATTTCTTCTTATAAACTCTGGTCACATTCTCATATTTGTATTGATGCATTTGATTGAATTGGGGTCAACAATGTATAAAATTCCTTAGCATTATGACTTCAATGGCTTTCAATAGACATATCTTGTATTTATATTAATGTTATTACTAGGGAACAGCAAACATGCAAATTATTATCAAATATTCAAAAAAAAATTGAAAAAATATACAAAAGATGCTAGTTACTTTCATAAATATATAAATATCTTGCTATAGTTTATTGCAAAATATTCTGAAAGTTATCCAGCATAATGCATTCTGTAAATAGAAAATCCTTACTCAATGTCAACTGTAGTTAGTAGTGCATGTTTAATAGCTGCAAGCATTGATGGTGAAAAATGAATAAAATTTTCATTAGCAGTGCAATTTCTGGATCATCAATGCAAGTAACAGAAATCTTTGAAAGGATTGCTCCAACTTTTTTTAAGACCACATTTAAATTTAAGACAGAATCCATCATGGAATGTATGCTCATTTGTACCTTTGTCATACTTACTACTTGTGCAAACCTAGTGCACTGCCTACTCTCAAGCTCTTTAATTGAGGCTAATTAGTCTGAAAAATCAGTTTTAATGAAAGTAAGTTCTGTACAAATTGTGGCAGAATTGAAAACACCTTTCACAGTTTGATTGGCAGCAGTGTTTTCTTCCTTAGCATGTGTACAATGTGTTTTATACCATTGAAGTGGTTTGCATAATATATTGCTAATTATAGCCAGGTTCCCAATCTGATGGTTATTGGTTAAGATGGCACAGGGATGTCAGGATTACTGTCTTGAAACATTGATCTCTCTCCCAGGTGATTTAACAAAATTCTTCTTTACTGCTGAAATATGTTTATCCACTTTAAAACATGATCCTCAAATAAATTCTGTGAATCTGTGAATGGCATTCAGAATGCATGCTATGAATATAACATTTTGATAAAGTACTTCAACTCAATTACACCATTTGTAGCCTGTAAGATGCTGAATCATTTAGTAGTTCAACTTTTTCATTAAAAATTTTAAGCTGCAACCATTGGTTGAGTTACATTAGAATTATTTGTATTACAGTAAATTTTCTTCAATAATTGTATAATCACTGGGTTAAAACTAGAGAGAACTATGCCAGAGGACTATGTCAACACAGAAGGTCACTGAGGTGAATATATACTAGAGTAACAGTCATTCTAACAGAACTAACATTGGTAGTTTATCTTCATAAGTAGTAACTGTTTAGATCTCCAAAAAAGAGAAACAAACATCCAAGATAACCAATTCAATGGCATCATGCTGAAGTGATGCCCAGAGCTAAAGGCTTAGAAACTTGCTTGCATGGTGCTTCCCTACATGTCTCACAATTTATTATCTAGCCAAATAAAATGTCTCACTAGTTGTCTTAGATCTCAGCCAATAGATAAATAGCATGTAGTTGTGATGTATTTGTGCTTGCCAAAAGGAATGATTTAAGCAAAGTGTAATTTATTGGGTGCATGTACATGTTGCATTCAAAAGCCAAAGTTTTAAAGCCTATATGTAGCCATAGTTGTAACCTAAATCAGATCCACAATTTTGGGACAATCATAACAGCTATTTGTTGCCATTAGAATTCAAAGTAGTGTTCCCAAATTGCCACCAACAACCTAGCTCATTATCATAGCAAAAATACTTAAAAAATAACACATTTGAGTGAAACAATGTCTATTAGCTTTTTGCACAGGTTGATTGTATTTATACATTAAGCAATAATTACCTGCATTTTGTTTACACTTTCAAATCCAATTTACCTTGCAAATTAATTGAGTAATAATAATATGTGCAATAAAATGAGGGGACAATTACTATTAGCACAATACTACACTCAAAATTGACATTATTGATAGAATTACATCATCAGCTAATTTAGAGTCACTTGGGGGCCTTTGTTTATTTTTTATTCAATTTTAGGCACTCTCCAATTAATTTGGTGCTATTTACTATCTTTAATTTAGTGATTATATTAATTTGTGATCTTTTCAAAATTAAGTTTCAAATTTAGTAATTGTCTCCTCAGGCTATAGATTACATGTAATTGCTTGTTTAATTTGTGAGGGAAGCAAGCTAACTTTTGTAAAACAGTAAATATTTACTTTTTCTTGTAATAAATAGGGAACTCAATGTTAGCAAATGTCAAATAAATTTCATTCTCACTGGATAATGTTTGATCTTTCATTATTTTATTATCTACTAACCTTTTTAGCTTTGGTATGAATCTCATAATAATGCAATTGTAAGATCTGGCGATAATGTGGGAGGAACTCCACTGTGCCTGGGGGGATAACTCACCCCTTGACAGATGTGAGCCCATATTGTGGTCAATTTAGGCTATGTATAGGCATAGGAAATAAAAGAACTACTACATCTATTGATCAAACGTGCACATTCTATCACACAATGTGAATATACTATGCTGTTGGTGTACATGAATATGTGGTAATTACACATTATTTAATATCTTTATTACATGAGCTGAGATGATAAACACAGAGCTAAATTTGTTTTATTGAGCTAGAAATTACAACTTGAGACACATGATTAGCACCTTGGATTGTAAGGATGGATTCTAATGAATTGGCTTTGGTGAGATGCTCTGTGAATTGGTCACTACATTAAATGCTGTCTTGGAATTACTTTTTCTTCATTTGTTTTGTTAGAGAATGGGTTGCTCTCAGCAATGGTAATCTTCTACAACCTTCATACCACTTGAGCTGCTAGATGCATCCTGTGATTCTACACTAATAATGTAATGAAAATTAATGTAGAACTCAAACATAATTATTAAAATATGAAATAATTTTCCTGAGGTGTTCCTGAGTGACTCTACATAATGTTTCTGTTGCATTCAAAAGAGTCTCTGTTACATACAATTATGTTGATTTGATTTCAATATATATATGTTTAAGGTAAAAATACAATTTACTTGATACCAGATGAAATCTATAATAATGTAAAAAAGTGATAGTAGTACTTAAGAAGCTGCAATAGACAGTATATTTTTATTATTTATAACTGAAGGCAATATTTAAATATGATTGTAATGGCATCTTACCTGGGTTGACAGATAAAGCAATGTCTTATTGTACATTTATGATGACAGTTTACAAAAGAGTCACTGCTTGACCAATATGATTACAAGGCATTTGTTAATATTAGGAATGATGTGGCTCAGTTCTGCACTTGCCTATTTCTCATACAAAAACTGTTTGGACATTGTCTCTTGTTTTTCATAACATGTTGCTTCAAAAAGATGACTGGTATGATAAGGAAAAAGGAAAGCAAAGTGGGAACTCCATCATAGGTTTGTTTTAATTAATGTGTTTAAGTTGTAATTTCCTCTCAACTAGTTGTACCCTTGTTTACTGTTTTAGCCTTAAGCTATAGTTTATTGTGTTCAGTTAACAATATTTATGTCAGTTTCAAATAAATTACATTTGTTTGTTGTTTTTTATCATAGTGATTACTGATAAATTGCATTACGTCATTGTAGCCTAGTCCTCATGGAGTTTCTGTTAACCTAATTTATGTAACAAAGATTTTTAAAGGATCTCAACTAATGATGCTGACTTTTTTAAGAATTCATTTTTAAAACTCAAACAACAAGTATTTAGAATTTTAACTGGCAATAGCATTTAAACAGTTAATTAGAAAACTTCAAATACTCATTTAACAAAATAATAGTTCCAAGTAAGATATTCATAAAGGTTTAAAAAACAACTCAACAATAATCACTTACAAGTTTAGGAGTGGCAATTCAATAATTCTAAGCCACACTCACAACTCACTTTCTATGTAGAATGCACAACTTCTAAACTAGTCTTATCAGATACTATGATTGAATGTCTCTGTCCTCACTATAGCTCTGATACCCTATGGAAGCACATTGTTCAGCACAGCTGAACTATCCTATTTCCATAGGGATCACCAAATTGGACATTACTCCTACCACAGATATATCCATGGACAGAAAACAATTTTCATTCCCAGTCTGCTCTGCTCATCCATACTGCTATTATCCAACCATTGTTGAGATCAACTCATAAGAAAACATGCTATCTACACATTCCATTAACAGAAGAAGACCAGTACATTAACAAACTCAGTGATCTTATAAAGACCCTGTATTCTGAGAAATACAAACAAAGTTGATAAAAACTTATCAGAAACAATGATGCCTGTATGCCAATGGTTATGTTGCCCTAGAATATGTCTTCTGTAATGGTAAGCCTAGTATCCAATCAAATCAATCACCTGAAACATTCACTCACAAAACTTCTGTCCAAAACAGTCATCTTATTCTCTGATATGAACAACTTCCTCTGGACTAATCTAATTCAAAACACACTCAAGTATTATGATGTCACAAAGCACATTGAAATTATAACAATGATATGAGCCAAGATAAATGAACCTGATCTAATCACAGAGGAGATACTCAACAAGCACATATCAATTTATTTTGATGAAGTTAAGTCTCACACTAATTTGTATACATTCTTTAAATTTTTCTATCCTAATACTACAATCAAAGAGGATTAAGCTCATGTGTTCAACATTGATGCTCAAATGGCATTACTCATTGCTCTGAAAGGATTATGCCTTTATTATAAATTTTACAATATTTTCACCAGGAAAATTAATTCTCCATTCAATGCCTTACCCATATCAACTCAAATGATCAACCCTAAGTTCTACAAATTCACTAAAACTATTACTACAGAACTCAAATCAATTTGTTACACAACTTGTTCAGCTGAATTCTCTGATATTTTATCATGATCCACATGCTATCTTGTTGTTACAACACACTTAGCAACTCACATAACCTGACATTGATTAAAATAGCCCAGCTTAGGGGTGTGTGGCATCAATTGAAGTTTAACAAACAATTTCATCATTAATATTTCAGAAATTAGTAAATATCAATTGTACAATATATTTATACAAATTTTGTATTTGCCTCATTTACTTAATAAGTATTAGACAATCTGTGCCATTTTAAACATTTNAATTCCTCCAAGTTTTCTCTCATTACTATAATGACTATTCTTATCTGTTGTANCATTAACAAACTCAGTGATCTTATAAAGACCCTGTATTCTGAGAAATACAAACAAAGTTGATAAAAACTTATCAGAAACAATGATGCCTGTATGCCAATGGTTATGTTGCCCTAGAATATGTCTTCTGTAATGGTAAGCCTAGTATCCAATCAAATCAATCACCTGAAACATTCACTCACAAAACTTCTGTCCAAAACAGTCATCTTATTCTCTGATATGAACAACTTCCTCTGGACTAATCTAATTCAAAACACACTCAAGTATTATGATGTCACAAAGCACATTGAAATTATAACAATGATATGAGCCAAGATAAATGAACCTGATCTAATCACAGAGGAGATACTCAACAAGCACATATCAATTTATTTTGATGAAGTTAAGTCTCACACTAATTTGTATACATTCTTTAAATTTTTCTATCCTAATACTACAATCAAAGAGGATTAAGCTCATGTGTTCAACATTGATGCTCAAATGGCATTACTCATTGCTCTGAAAGGATTATGCCTTTATTATAAATTTTACAATATTTTCACCAGGAAAATTAATTCTCCATTCAATGCCTTACCCATATCAACTCAAATGATCAACCCTAAGTTCTACAAATTCACTAAAACTATTACTACAGAACTCAAATCAATTTGTTACACAACTTGTTCAGCTGAATTCTCTGATATTTTATCATGATCCACATGCTATCTTGTTGTTACAACACACTTAGCAACTCACATAACCTGACATTGATTAAAATAGCCCAGCTTAGGGGTGTGTGGCATCAATTGAAGTTTAACAAACAATTTCATCATTAATATTTCAGAAATTAGTAAATATCAATTGTACAATATATTTATACAAATTTTGTATTTGCCTCATTTACTTAATAAGTATTAGACAATCTGTGCCATTTTAAACATTTGAATCATCTGCAGTGCAGTATTTCTGATTTAATTGATTACCATGCAACAGATTAACATGGTACCTGATAGTGTTCTCTCATAGTTTCATGGTATGCTTTTAGTGTTTCTTTTGTTGATCAAATACCTGTTTTTATGTTTAAATACTCTGATTTTGTTATCAAAAGTTTAATAGATTTTACTCTACCCTTACTACTTGTTGTAAATGTTATTTATTTCTAAATTATCTGATTGTTGCTGAGGGTGCCTTGTTCATGTACAGTTTTACAAGTTTCATCTCTACAGCACTTCAGCAGGTTTAGGTATAGGGCTTTTCACAAAAACTTGCCTTTCATTATGTTTATTGTATGTAAGGCATGAGCTGAGGCCTGTACTGAATTTAGGTACACTAGCATTTAGGGTACACTTCACACCCAAGAACTTATAGGGCTTCTCTCTTTCTTTACTTAAATTAGGGCTTCTGTCTTCCATGACTCTTTCTATAAAGGATCTCTGTATCAGGTGGGCCAAGTGTGGCCATGCACACTTCCTTACCTTATCTCTCAGCTACCTTTAACTTTTATTAGTAATAAGCTCTATCTATCACTAGAGTCAGGCCATTAATTACTGCGACATCAGCAAATCCTGGTGTTCATCAACATACATTTTCATACTGATGCCACAATCTGATCCATCTAATGACCCACCAAGAATATTAAACACATATTTGCCTATTAAATCAGTAGTTTTATCAATGGATACCCAGATAAGCTCATTTTTTATAATATTCTTTAACTTCAGCAAAACAGATGACTACATATATTATGATTGTTCATTTGGAAAGGACTATTGATTTGCAATATTCAACTGTGTGCAATCAGGTAATCACTATTGTGACTCTGATGTTGATGCATAGGTGGTTTTTGCATGCTGATGTTTTGCAGTTCATGCATTTTGTTCAAATTTAAACTTTTACTAGCTGATACAGTGCTGCCAAATTCTGCACAAAGCACAACTTTTGAATCTGTTGTAAGTTCTGGATATTGTGCAACACTTCCTCAGTGTTGTTGAATGAGACAAAGTAATTTCAGGCATAACTAATATTAAAATAAAGGTAATACATTTAATAATAACTTAAGCTGGTTATGAAAATAGAAAAATGATAAAATTGAGTAAATGAATAATAAATAATAATAAAATAAATTTATCAAAGCACAGTGTGAAATTCAATTATTAACTTGATTTATTTATAAACCTATACATCTACAACTTCTGCACAACAAGGTTGGGTTAGTTAACTAGGGTTTACCATATTTTAGTCTCCTAGTTTTAGGTAGGCATTTTGCTTTGAGCTTATTATTCTAGCCTCAGAATTAAATTTGTTTATTTATTTGTTGCCTTAAAGGCTTTGTTTTGTGTGCATAATACCTAGCTTATTTAACATTCAGCTTACTTAATATCTTGCAAAACTAAAAGAGATTACAATTTTTATAAGGTCTCTCAACTGAATATGGCAACAAAAGAAGGTTTATGGCTTACTGTTTGGTAAGAAAAGAAGGTTTATTGTATATTTTAGATAATTAAACATGACATTTACTGTGAGAATATTATATAATATTAAATTATGGGATCTTTTTGGTTGTATTTTAAGGACACACTGGACAATAGGCATGCTTTCTAACAGTTATTATAAGTTATAAATCATTACTATTGCAATTCATTTTGTAACATCCTCCACCTGGCCTATTTGCACCGTGTATTATTGCTAATAACTACCACTCAGTAAATTGCGGGTGAGGAGTTACTACATTAATGAACCCTAACTAGCTAGGTTAATTGAGTACTAATCATCACTATTTAGGTGATGAAGCAGTGTGATGTTTCCTCTCTGAATCATCTGTGGGCTACTGCCCAAAGCNGAAGTATTTTTCGTACAAGCAAATGCCTTTTATTGCTATTAAGAGTGTCATTTGCGCATCAGCTTTACATGTGTGAGCTAAGTCTGCTCTCATTTGTGTGTTTGGATAAAAGAAAGTGAAGAGCTTTTGTAAGCTGCGGGTGTTCACTACATCTTTATAGAAGCAGCTGATGTTATCCAATGCTTCTTGCTCTGATATCTCGCCAGGTTCATTCTTTCTGATGTGCATCATAGTGATGATCTCCACTCTTTTCATCACATCATAGTAATGATACTTTTGTTCTCACATATTGGTCCACACAATGTCATTAACTCCCATAAGTGTAATTTTGCTTGTTACAATTTGTCAAATAGTACTTAATCAGCTACCATGTTTCTCTCAAATTGAACAATATTGTAACTTGGTTGCATCTTACAAAATGAATAGGATAATTAACTAAATTTTACAATCATATTTCTGATTATATTTAATCACTGTAATCATTCTACGTTAATCTTTCTGTTTGCAGCTTATTCCTTTTTGGGTGATGCTACACGCCCTCCTCAGCTTGTGTAATGGACAGCACTGGCCGCTCCCCATGCACGAGAGTGTCTGCTTTTCTGATTAGTGACTCTGCCTCAGAATCTTCCCATGTTATCATCACGTACTCGGATTGCTTAGACATTTTCAGTACTGCTTCACGTTCGGTGGTGACAGTGTTCGCATATTTTAGGAATCGAGTCTCTCTGATGTTCTCTGCTATAGGTGTCATCACCCGTAATTCATTCATTTTCCGTGAAAAGATTTCAAAGTATTTTTCGTACAAGCGAATGCCTTTTATTGCTATTAAGAGTGTCATTTGCGCATCAGCTTTACATGTGTGAGCTAAGTCTGCTCTCATTTGTGTGTTTGGATAAAAGAAAGTGAAGACCTTTTGTAAGCTGCGGGTGTTCACTACATCTTTATAGAAGAAGCTGATGTTATCCAATACTTCTTGCTCTGATATCTCGCCAGGATCATTCTTTCCAATGCGCATCATAGTGACGATCTCCACTCTTTTCATCACATCATAGTAACGATACTTTTGTTCCCACATATCGGTCCACACAATGTCATTAACTCCCAAAAACAACATGACTGCCCGCGGCTGGCGTTTCTCTATTTCATCTCTTAGTTCTTGCAGTTGAATGTGTATTGCTTTTCCTTTTGTGTATAATTGATCTGGGGTAATGTTTCCTTCAATGTAAATGCGTTCCTTATTATTGTTGTCTAGCAATATCTTTTTCGTTCTCTTGTACTCTTCCCTTTCTGTCATTTCTATGGCTTTCCATTGTGAATTCACATATGATTTATATTCGTGTAGAAAAGCCTTTGCTGGTTTTATCTCCTTCAGGAGTCTCCATCTTGGCAGTACCATAGGTATTGCAATCATTTTTGGCGGCGTACATAGTAAGATCTTTGTATCAATGAGTCTTTCAATTTCATCATAAGTGCCCGTTGTATTAGATGCCATTGCTAATCCGATGGTGGCGGGGTAATTCATTTTTGCTTCTGGGATTGTCTCCCAAAATGATTGTGTGAGTCCCCGTTTGCTTAGTTTCATTCGTATACGTTCTTGTATGTTGATTTTGGATGTGATGCATTCGACGTCGACCGCGATCTGATTGAATGGCTTCAACAGTTCTTCTAGTTCTGTGCGCGTGAATGCTTCCGTAAACATTAATTTCATTGTTGCCACCGTTTGCTGTTCTCTTATCCTCTGGTAGTTTCTTTCTGCTATTTCTTTCTTCTCTTTTGTTACTTTTATTTCTACCAGAAATTGCTCATCATCAGTGTTGATCCATTTGATTGTGCTATCTTGGCTCATGTCTCCTCATTTTTCAATATTTATTCTGTTGATCATTGTTTGTGTCTTTGGGGATAGTAACAACTGTGATGAGGTTAATAGTAGTTCCTCCTTAGTGATCTCTAGTTGTGTTTTTGTCACCATTTCACAAATTTCTACAGGTGTTGTTATTCCACCTTTCTTTAGCATTTTGGCTCTTTTGATTATTTTCGTGAATGTGCACCACGGGCTGTTTCTGGCATAGCGTCTCATATTCTCATCTATTACTTGTTGCACATTCTTCTGTTTTATTAATTGTCGTACGTCCTTGGTGTTTATTAGTTTGCATTTGATTATCTTCTTCGTGGTTATCCAAGGTTGATTTTGCAGCTGTTTTAGTCTTGTCTCCGATGTTGCACCCCACATATACTTTCGCATAGGTTCTTCAAATATCTGTATCTCACTCAGGCATATCCCTGTAAGGTTTGCTAGTTCTACTATCGACATTCTTCCCATTGGGTGATGCTTTGTTATCAGCCTGCTTAGTAGTTTTTCCATCGTCTGCAGTGGTTTCTCATTTTTATCTGGCGATTCAATTTTTTCGACATGTCCTTTCAATATCCAATTTTTTGTCTGCGTGTTCATCAGTGATAACGCGATTTCGAACTTTTTAGCCTTTGTGAGCTTTATTCTTTGGCTCCTTGTTATGGGTAGTCTGAGATCTTTGTCTTCTGTGAGCAATATCGCTAAAAGCCACGCGGATGTCCTGTATCTGATTTCTGGCGCATTCTTTTCCTCCAATATAAGTTTACGAAAATCCTTTTTTGTGTTCAGCTTGTATGCTCGATTGATCTCTGCCAATACCATCTCCACTGTTTTGTGGTATTTGCGTGCTGGTGCCTCTATTCTGATTTCAGGCCATGATTCGTCTATCTTTTTCTGCAACTTCATGTTCGCCCAGACGTTTTGAATTTCTTTTAAATGCTCTTGGCATTGCGTCATGCTGCACTTGATGAATAGTGTCATGGCTTTTTCTAATCCTTCATTTCCTTGTAACATTTCTACTGTTTTCATTTGTTGGAACAGATCTATTGCTATGCTATGGTCTATCATGATTCCATATATCTGCGCCCAATAATCAATTTGTAAGTTGAAATGAATCAGCTCAGAGATTGTGAACTCTTTCTTCTCCCATGGGAAGAAGCCTTCTGTCCATAGTACCATATCTTTTAGATATTTCAGTAATTCCTCCAAGTTTTCTCTCATTACTATAATGACTATTCTTATCTGTTGTACTGTTTGGTAGATCTGTTTTTGTAAATGCTTGTTGTATTCCTTTTCTCTTAACACGTGTATGATTGTTAAGTTTTCTTCATCTAGGTTTATCTCCGGAATCTTTGCTATCTGTTCCTTGTATGCCATGAGTGCTTGCGCCGTTTCCAATGTGAAATCTTTGTTAAATGTCATGTGGATTGTGCTTCTCATATATGGCCTATCAATTGTTTCATTTAGTTCTTGTGGGTAGCTGATTAATACGTTAACTTTTGGCTGATTATCTGCATCTAATAGAATTGGCAGGATGCTTCCTTCCATTTTGGCAGTTTTCCTAATTAACATTTTTGTTTCTGGAGACAATTTCTCGAACGCATTGTGCCGCATTTTTGTGGTTGCCATGAAATAGGGGTGCAACTTTTCCCTGTCAATTTTAGACATTTGCTTTTCTCTCTCTCTGGATCTTACTGTACGCTCTGATGTTGTTTCTGAGGAGGCATTTAATTGCCTCAACCATAAAGGTAGTCTGCTGGTGCTCAGTTCACAGTCCATGGGCTGTGAACTTGTGCCACTGGTGTCAACTGATTTGCTCTTGAATCAGCTATCAGTTATGACCAATGGTACTTGACCAGCTGTGGTTTGGTGGAGATGCCTTCAGCCTTGAATCACTTCTGGATCTCCACAGTTCTTCCACCACTCACACGTTCCCCTGGAACTCTGGTTGTTTCACCACCCTCGAATTGGCAACGTGATCCCCCAGAAGGAAAGTTAAGCTGCAAAGAGGCTGATTGTCTGTTTGTATCTCTGGCCTTGAATTGGCCTTGAGTACTACTAGGACGCCTCCTGACTCTGTGCCGTTTATTGTCCATCTTGTCGTTCTCATCCCTTCTGCCCTTGAATCGACATCTGGTTTGAGAACTCCTGCGCACCGGCCTCCTCATGTTTGTGGTTGGGAATCCTTTGGTTGGTTGATTTTGCTTCACTCACTTCCTGAGTGGCTGATGCATCCTTCTCTAATTTCCTAAATGCAGTTATTATATCTATATCCCATATTTCAGGGTTATATATAGTTTTATTTCTTGCAGCCCTCTGGGGTTGCACTCTCCTCTCCAATTGCTCGTCTCCAATGTCCGCTGTGAACTCCTCCTCGAATTCCTCCTCTGGCAGGCTATCTAAATCACACATATTGTACATGACTTCTTTGCCGTTAATTCGGCTTAATTTAAATTCGGCACTTCCGTCTATCTTCGTTTCTTCAATGTCTGCCATTGCTCTTTTTAAATTTTGGAAGTGCAATAGTCTGCCGTTATCTAGCATGTATTCATTGTTTGGCAATTCTTGCGTTATTGTATGTGGTCCGGACCAAACTGTTTTTAATTTGCGAACCTGATTGGTGTCTGTTAGTTTCATTGGTGTGAATGCGTAGACTTTATCGCCTACTTTATGCACGTGCCCGTAAATTTTTTTATTATAGTTTCACTGTTGTCTCACTGCTGATTTCTTCGTATTGTGGCATATTGTTTTGTGAATTGCTGAAATCTGTTTGCGTAATTGATTTACATATTCATTATTCAAGGCTTTGCTGTAATCAGTGTATTGCATTGATAGTGGTGTAGCTGCCTCTTGGCCGAACATTGCCTTAAATGGGTGATTCCTGTTGTTGAGTGTACCAACGTGTTGTAAAAATATTCTATCATCTCGATCACCTCTCTCCATTTATTCCTGCCGATCCTCGTTGTTGTTACTCTTATTAATTTTATCAGAGTCCTGTTTAATCTTTCTACCACGCCGTTCGCCTGCGGGTGGTATGCTGTAGTTCGTTCACTCACTATCTCTAGCATCTTGGCCATTTCCTGAAATACACCACTCTCGAATTGTGGTCCCTTATCCGATATAATCGTTTCCATTAGCCCGAATCACAGTATCCACTCCTTCATTACTATTTCCACTGTGGTCTCCACAGTTGTGTTCTTCATCTGGATCATCCTCGCATATATCGTAAAGTTGTCCACCATTACTAATAGGAATTGGTACCCCTCATTGTCTTTTGATAGTTGTTCTAAGTCAATGTGGACTATTTTGTTTGGTTGTGTGGCTATTATCTTTTCCAGTGGTGCTCTCTGTGTTGGGAATCATTGACTGTTGTGTAACAAACATGTTGTGCATTTAATAATGATGTCTTTGATTACTTTTCTTACTGCTTTTGTGATAAATCGCCCATTGAACGTTTTCTCTGTCTGCGTTATTCCGAGGTGGCCTTTTTCATGTATCTGCTGTATCAGATCTCTTTTGAAATACTACAGTATCACAATTCGATTGTTTTGTCCTTTGACATACAGTAACCCATTTCGGTTTATTTTCCACTTGTATCATTCAAAGTAACTTGCTGTTAGCTTTGATAGTGTCACTTGGGGTTCTTTCAGTTTCCTTATTATTTCATTGAGGATCATGTTGTCTTGCTGTTTGTCTATTATCTCCTTTTCAGAGATTTCTTCCTTTATTATGATTGGTAGTAGTGTTTGACCTTTCTTGTCCACGTTTATCTCTGGTAGCTCATCATATTGGTTGTGTGGTAGAAACTGGAATTGCTGTTTTTCTCCATCTGTCTTTTCCGTGTCTCTTTGGTACTCTGGTAATGACGTTCAAAAGTCTGCATTGCTATGTAAGGTGCCCTTTTGATGCTCTATTGTGAATGTAACTTCATTGAGGTACTCTATCCATCTGGATACAATGCCTGATTTATCTCCCAAGAACTATTTTAGCCATGCGAGGCTGCTGTTGTCAGTGCGTACTCAGAATTCTTTCCTGATTAAAAAATGTCTGAACTTCCTGATACTCTCAACTAGGGCTAACATTTCCACTTTGGTGGATCCATAGTTCTCTTCACTTGCCCATAGTTTACAGCTAAAGAATTGTGGTACCTCTTTCCCGTTTTTCATCTGTCCTAGTGTTGCTCCTATGGCGACCTTGCTTGCATCACAGTTTAATATAAACTGCTCATTATAATCTGGTGTGTTAAGTGATGGCAGTTTCGCTAGTTCCTCCTTGATGTTATCCAGTTCCTCCTGTTCTTGCCATGTCCATATAAATGGTACTGATTTTCTCATGAGTTTTGTCATTTTCGCGGTTTTCCCTGTGATGTTGGGGATGCTTGTGCCATAATAGTTAAAGAAACTATCCTTTGAATATCCTTCTTATTATTTGGTTTCTCTATCTTCCGTATCATCTCTCTTGCATTGTCTTTCATTGATATTCTGCCTTTTTCTATCGTTCTTCCTAAGAAGATGATTTTTTCCTTTAGAATTTTGCATTTGTTGCTGTTTTTTCAAAGTCCAGCTTTTCCCAGAATTGTCAATGTTCTATCCAATTTCTCTATATGCTCTCATATTGTGTCACTTGTTACGATTATATCGTCCTCCATTCTATGCTTTTTGTTTTTCAGAACTTTTGTTATATATCTTTGAAACGTCACCGGCATGTTGCATAGCCCAAAAGCCATGTAGATCCACTTATACAACCCGTACGGTGTTATGAATGCTGTCTTCTCGATATCGTCTTCCTCCATCCGTACTTGCCAATATGCCTTGCACTAGTCTAATGTTGTAAAGTATTTGTGCTTGCTTGCTTCATATAACATGTCCTCTATCCTTGGCAGAGGATAAGAATTTTCTTTGTCAC
>CABFPE010000126.1:186357-200106 GCA_900660155.1 Hofstenia miamia | reverse complement strand
CCTATTCATACACCTTACATAAATGCAGGTTCATGGTTTGGATCAAGAACCCTCGAGTCGCTCCCAATCTGTTCCCAAACCAGTACTACAGCATTTACTGTTTAGCTTGACATTGTGTATAAATAATCAAACCAATATAAAATCTAAGAATAAGATTTTCAAAGAATTTACTTCAACAAATTCCAAACTGATTTACACTCTATTTATAATTAACTTGAAAGAGTACCTGTCATAAATTCAAATTTAATTCATCTGCCAAAATGGCTGAAAATAATGGAAGTGAATTCACCCCCTTCATTTTGTCAAATTCGACAACAAGTACTAATTTGATATATTATTACTTGGTTGCATTTTACAAAGATAATTCTAATAATTGAAATTAAATTGTTTTTCTAAATAATCATAATTTGATCTTAGTTTCAACTAATCATTTGTTCTTATTTCTTCATTAGCAGCATTTTC
This sequence comes from Hofstenia miamia, assembly GCA_900660155.1. Lineage (NCBI taxonomy): Eukaryota > Metazoa > Xenacoelomorpha > Acoela > Hofsteniidae > Hofstenia > Hofstenia miamia. The sequence continues at coordinate 199,644 of CABFPE010000126.1, read as the reverse complement.
TTTGGATTATGCTACATGCCCTCCTCAGCTTGCATTATTTTCACCACTGAGCACTCTCTGTGGACTAACTCATCTGCTCTTTTAATTAGTGTTTCTGCTTGGGGATCACTCCAGCTTGTCATTGTGAATTCTGGTTTTTTGGTCATTTTTAGTACTGCCTCTCTCTCTGTTGTTACTGTGCTATGATATCATAGGAATTTCACTTGTTTGATATTTTCTGATATTGGTGTTATTTCTGTAAGTTTGTTCATTTTTTCTGAAAAGATTTCATAGAATTTTTTGTATAGGTGGATTCCTTTTATTGCAATCATTAATGTCATCTGCGTGTCTGCTCTACTTGTGTGCACCATTTCTTCTCTTACTGTTGTGTTTGGGTAAAAGAACGTAAACACTTTCCTAAGGCTCCTTGTGTTCACCACATCTTTGTAAAAGAAGCTTATGTTTTCTCTCACTTCTTCTTCAGTTATTGTTGTAGGATTGTTTTTATTCAGTCTCATCATTGTTACTATCTCCACCCATTTTGTGACATCATAGAAGCAGTATTCTTTGTCCCATAGATCCAACCACACCACGTCATTTACTCCTGAAAGTAGAATGATCGCCTTAGTTGTGCATTTGTCAATTTCCTCTCTCAGTTCCTTTAGCTGTTTGTGAATTGGTTTTCCTTGCATGTATAGTTTGTAAGGAGTTATTGCTCCTTCAATATATACTCTTTCCTTATTTTGATTGTTTAATAATATCTCTTTCATCTTTTTGTAATTGTGTTGTTCAACTATTGTTTTCACATCTTCTTTCATGTTCACATAAGTCTTATACTCATGTAGGAAAGTCTTTGTGATCTTTATGTTTTTCAGTATCCTCCATCATGGGAGCACCATCAGGATCAACACTGTTTTTGGTGGGGTACATATCAGGATTTTTTTTCTTATCTGTTGTATTATTTTTTTGTAATCCTGTGACGTTGTTGGTGCTGTTGCCAGCATGATTGTAGCTGGATAGTTCATTTTGCTTTCCTTTAGTGTCTCCCAGAATATCTGTGTTAGTCCTCTTCTGCTCATTTTCATTTGGATGCTGTTGTTCAGTTCTAATCTCTATGTGATGAATTCCACGTCCACCACTAGTTGATTATATGGTTTCAGCATCTCTTCCAATTCTTTCTCTGTGAATGCTTCTGTGAACATCAGTTTCATTGATGCTACTGTCTGTTCTTCCTTTACATACTGGTAGTTTCTTGAGCAAATCTTTTCTTTTTCCTTTGTTATTTTTATTTCAACTAAGAATCTTTTGTCATCTGTATTGATCCATCCCATTTCTCTATGTTTATTCTATCTATTTGTTGTTGTGTTTTCAGCAATAGTATTAGTTGTGTCAACATTAGGAGTTCTTCCTCCTCAAACATTTCTTTTTGTGTTTTTGTCATCATTTCACAAACTTCCACAGGTTCAGTTATTCCTAACCTGCTCATCATTTCCAAGCTTTTAATGATCTTTACAAATGTGCAGTGAGGGCTCTCTTTTTCATATCTTTTCATATCTGTTTCTAATGTTTGCTGAATTTCTTTGTTCTTCATCATAGTTACAATTTCTTTTGTGTCTATGATTTTGTCTGGAGATGTCAACTTCTCAACATGCCCTTTAAAAGCCAGTTTTTTGTCTGCGTGCTCACTGGGGATAACACTATCTCGTATCTCTTTGCTTTTGCTAGTTTGTGGCGCCCTACTCTGGAAATTGGCAGTCTCAGTTCTTGGTCTTGTGTTGTAAAGATTGCTAGAATCCATGCTGAGGTTCTAAACCTTATTTCCGGGGCATTCTTCCCTTCAAATAACATATTTTTAAAGTCCTCTGTCGAGTTTAATTCATATGCTCTGTTAATTTCTGACAGTGCCACTTTGACTGTTTTATGGTATTTCTTTGATGGGGCCTCAATATGTATCTCTGGCCACTTTTCTTCTGTTTTCTTCTGTAACTTCATCTCATTCCATATTTCTTGTATTATTTTTATTTGTTCTTGCCTTTGCATGAGGCTACACTTAATGAATAGTGTGTTTGCCTTTTCCAAGCCCTCTGTGTGCAGTGTCATCTCTATCATTTTCACCTGTTTAAATAAATCAATGGCGATACATGGATCCACCATTAATCTACAATAGGCTACCCAGTAGTCAATCTGTAGGTCTAAATGAATTAATTCCGCGATTTTTGCTTCTGTTGTTATCTTCTCCCACAAGAACATGTTCTCTACTTGTATCTCTAGCTCTCTTAGGAATGGTGGTAATTCTTTGACTGTTGTTCTTCCATTGATGACCACTTGTATGCCCTGTACTCTTGCCATTCTCAGAGTTTGGTCTAGCTGCTTTTCCAGATTTTTGTTATATTCTTTTTCCTTTAGGATGTGAATAATTGTGAGGTTATCTTTGTCAATGTTAATTTCCAGTATTTTCACAATCTGGTCTATATATGCCATGATTGCTTGGGCTGTTTCCAATGTGAAATTGTCATCAAAAGTGATGTGAACCATGCTGTACATGTATGGCCATTCCGCCATTTCATCTAGTTCTCTCTGATAATTTATAATTGTATTGACCATTGGTCTTTTCTGTGAATTGAGTACTTTTGGTAGATTGCTGCCCTCTGTCTTTGCTATTTTTCATATATGACTCTTAGTTTCCAGTGACAGTTTTTGATATGCATTAGCTCTCATTTTCATTGTTCCCATGAAATATGGGTGCAGGGTTTCACAGTCTATTTTCAACATCCTTTTCTCTCTATCTTTTGAATGCACTGTTCTCTCAGATGTGCTATCAGAAGGGGCATGTAGCTGTGTAATCCATAATAGTTGACTGGTGCTCAGCTCACCATCCAGTGATTCCATGCTGATTGTCTCAACTGAGTCACCCTCGAATCAGCTTGCAGTTGGCACTTTCTGCAATTGACCAACTGTGGGTTCTGTCAATACATCAGCCTTGAATCACTTTTGTATACACATGGTTCTTCACCCACTTTCACCTTCCCCTGGAACTCCAATAGTCGCACTGCCCTCAAATTGGCAAGGTAGACTGGAGGGAAAGTTGTGCTGATTTTCACCAGTTCTCTGTGTGCCCTTGAATTTTGGAGTGCAGATCTCTGGGATGTTCACTAGTTCTCTGCTTGCCCTCGAATCAGCAGTGCAGATCTCCAGTGGGAGAGGCATTGTGTCTTTTCATCTCCCTGCCCTTGAGTCAGCCTTGGGGAGTACTAGGACGCCTTCTCACTCTGCACCTCTGATTAGTAGTGGGTTGGTTCTCGTCCCTTCTGTCTTCTGTTGGACGTCCGGTTTGAGACTGTCTTCATATTCTTCTCTGCAGGTTTGACGTTGTCATCTCCTTGGGTCTTTGGGTTTGGCGCACTCTCTTCCTCAATGGCTGTTGCATCTTTTTTGATTTTCCTAAATTCAGACAATAAGTTTACATCCCATATTTCAGGGTCATATATGTATGTATCTCTTGCTGCATGTCTTGGCAGCACTCTTCTTTGTATGTCCTCATTGCTGATATTTGCTTCGAACTCTTTGTCAAAGCCTTCCTCCAGCAGACTATCTAAGTCATTCATATCATATATAACCTCATTATCATTAATACTACTTATTTTAAACTCTGGATTTTCATTTAATATTGATTCTTTGATATCTGCTGTTGCCTGTTTCAAGTTTTGAAAGTGCAATAACCTGTTGTTATTTAACATATACTCATTATTTGGTAATACTTGCATTATTTTAAATGGACCTGACTATACCATTTTTAACTTTCAGACCTGGTTTGTACATTTAATTTCATTGGTGTGAATGTGTAAACTGTGTCACCTAGTTTGTGCGCATGACTGTAAATTTTTTTGTTGTAGTTACACTGTTGTCTCATATCTGATTTCTTTGTGTTATGACACATTGTCTCATGTATCACCATTATCTGATTCCTCAGTTGATCCACATACTGGTTGTCTAACTTTCTGCTATAGGCGAAGTACTGCATTGATAATGGCATCACCACCTCCCTTCCAAACATGGCTTTGAACAGTGTTATCCCAGTTGTTGAATGTATGGATGTATTGTAGAAATACTCGATCATTTCAATTACCTCCCTCCATTTGCGTCCTCCTACTCTTGAGGTTGTGACTCTAATCAGTTTTATCAAAGTTCTGTTCAGTCTCTCTACCACCCCATTCACTTGTGGGTGATATGCTGTTGTTCTTTTGCTTATGACTTCCAGTAGGCGTGCCATTTCCTGGAACAGGTTGCTCTCAAATTGTGGCCCCTTATCTGTGATTATCGTCTCCATTTGCCTGAACTTCAGGATCCATTCTTTCATTACTATGTTGGCAGTTGTTTCAGCCGTCATGTTCTTCATCAGGACTAGCTTTGCAAATTTGGTGAAGTTGTCCACCATCACTAAGAGGTACTGGTACCCCTCTTCATCTTTTGACAACATTTCTAAATCTATATGTATAATCTCATTTGGTTTTGTTGCTATGATTTTTTCTAGCAGTGCCCTCTGTGTCAGAAAATGTTGTTTATTGTGGAGGAGACATTCCGTACATTTGTTGATGATTTCTTCTGTGACCTTCCATATTCCTGTCATGAAAAATCTTGTGTTGAACATGCTCTCTGTCTGTGTGATGCCCAAATGGCCCTTCTTGTGGATTTTCCTTACTAGTTTGCATTTGAAGCATTCTGGTATTGCAATTCTATTGGTTTGTCCTTCCACATATAGGAATCCATTCTTGTTCCTTTTCCATCTGTACCTCTTGTAGTAACTCATGGTTAGCTTTGATAGTTTCAAACTTGGTTCTTGTAATTTTCTTATGATTTCGCTTAATATCACGTTGTACTTCTGTTTTTCTACAATTTCAAGCTCTGATATTTCCTCTTTTATTGCGATTGGTAGCACTGCTTGTCCCTTCTTATCAACATTCATCTCCGGAAGTCCTTCATACTCTGTGTGTGGTAGAAATTGGAATTGCTTTTTCTCTCTGTCTTCCTTGGTTGCATCTCTCTGATACTCAGGAAGCAAGGTCCAAAAGTCAGCTTTGTATGCAGTGTCCCTGTTCAGTGTTCAATTGTGAATGTGAATTCATTTAGGTATTCAATCCATTTTGAGACTATTCCTGATTTATCACCTGAAAACTTCTTGAGCCATGCTAATCTGCTGTTATCAGTGCAAACTCTAAACTGCCATCCTATTAGGAAGTGTCTAAACTTTTTTATGCTCTTGATCAGCGCCAGCATCTCCAACTTTGTTGATCCATAGTTCTCTTTGCTTGGTTTCAACTTGCAACTAAAGAATTGCATGGGTACTTCCTTGCCATCTTTTATTTGTCCCAATGTTGCTCCAATCTCTACCTTGCTAGCATCACAGTCCAGTATAAATATTTCATTGTAATTAGGCGTATTTAGTAATGGCAATTTTGCTAGTTCCTCTTTTATCTTGTCTAGCTCCTCCTGCTCCTGCCATGTCCATATGAATGGTACTGATTTTCTCATCAGCTGTGTCATCTTTGCAGTCTTCCCTGTGATGTTGGGGATAAACGTGCCATAATAATTGAAGAAACCCATTATCCTCTGGATGCCCTTCTTGTTGTTGAGTTTCTCTATTCTCCTGATCATATCTCTTGCAATATCCTTCATGCATATTTGCCCTTTTTCAATGACTCGTCCTAAGAATATGATGATTTTTTCCTTTAAGATGTCACACTTGTTTCCATTGATTCTCAGGTCAGCTTTTTGGAGGATCAATAATGTTTGTTCAAATTTCTGCAGGTGTTCCTCGATCATGTCACTCATCATGATGATGTCATCAATATATGCATTCACTCCATTGTCCATCTTGTGTTTCTTATTTTTCAACACTTTCATTATGTATCTTTTAAATGTTGTGGGCATGTTGCAGAGACCAAACGCCTTGTATATCCATTCATATAGGCTGTAGGGAGTTATGAACACCGTTTTTTTTATGTCTTCCTCTTCCATTCTCACCTGCCAATATGCTTTGCATAAGTGTATTGATGTGAAGTACTTGTGTTTGCTCGCTTCATACAGCATGTCCTCTATCCTTGGCAGTGGATATGAATCTTTTTTTGTTACTTCATTCAACTTCCAGAAGTCTATGCATAGCCTGTGTTTGTCTCCCTGGTTCATGAATAATGTAGGTGTGGCATAGGGGCTTTGGCTGGGTCATATTATCTTGTTATTGATCAATTCATTGAGTATCCTATTGTATTCGTCTTTCATCTGCTCTGGCACTTGCCTTACTGGCAGTTTTATTGGCTTGTTTGTTGTTGTAATGATCTTGCATGTTTCACCAATTGCTTGTCCCACACTTATTTCTCCATAGTTGAATATTTGTTTATGTTTCTCTAGCACCTCTTGAAGTTGTTGTAATTGTGCTGCACTCAGGTGTTGGTATTCCTCTTCAGCCAATTTGGGTATTTTATACTGATCTTCTTCTTTGGCTTTTGTCCCTCTGCCCTCAAGTCAGGCCGAGGGGAGTACTCACTACATCAATGGTTTTTGTCCACTCGCCCTCAAGTTGGCAGTGTGGAGTACCTCCTGTTTTCGTTTGTAAGTCCTAGAGTCAACCGATTTGTTGCATTAAGTATCAGGACTTTTCCTCTGCCATTTTTTATAGCACATATGCTTGATGGCATCAACACTCTCTTTGAGTTGATCCCCTTGTTGTTGTAAATCATTATATCTGCTGTTATCATATCTTCTGTTTTCACACCATGCATGCTCCATTGATACAGTTGCAATTTAATATCTTCTTCCAACTTGAAGACTATCATTGATGGCTTTCCTTCTTGTTCTTTGATTTTGATTTCCTCTTCCCTTACTTTGATTGTTCTGTCATCATAGTTTATTACACATCCATTTTTTGTCAGGAAATCGTCACCTAATATTACCTCATAGGGCAGTAAATTGTTGTGAGTATCTATTACCACTAGCCTTTGTTTGAAGGTTGTGTTCACTATTCTAATCTGTACTGCCTCAATCTTACCTTTCATATCTATGTACTCTCTGGATGCATTAACTAGTCTTTTGTTTGAACACTCTAAGTCATCTCATTTAAATCCCAGTTTTGTCACACACTCATCTGTTATTATTGATGTTGCAGCTCCCATTTCAATTGTTGCTTTTGTTAAAATCCCATTTATCATTATCATTATCATATTAATGTTATCCAAATTCGTCATAATCATTATCAGTGCTTGGTTTTTTTGAGTCACTGCTCTGACTAGTTTTCCAATTCTTCCTCTGTTTGGGGATCCTCTACCAATTCTGATTCAGATTCGATTATGTCTTCATTGCTGTAATATGCTTCTCTCTGATCATGTTGATTAGTTTTCTGCACTCATCCTTCCTGTGCCCCTTTTGTCCACAAGCATAGCACTTTATGTCTCTTTCTTTTACCTTTTTGGATTTCCCATTCTTGTTTTTTATGCTGATGAATTTTTCTGCTTTTTTCTCTTTGTACGCCTTGGTGTTTCCTGTCTGCATTTTGTAGTTATTTCTCCATTCTGTTGGCTTTTCCTTATTCCATATTGCTTTTTCATAGATGCGAGCATTATTCTCTATTGTTGCCTGTATGTCTACAGCTTTCCTGATCATTTTCTCCAACTTGTCATCTACGTTGCCCTTGATTTCAAATTGCATACAGATGTTCTCTGGCATGCCTTTGCAGATATGAGAAAAGAGGTCATATTTGGAATATGTGCTTCCCCTTGAACTATGTGTCAATAATCATTCTATCTGTTGGATATAATTTCAGATGTCATCTGTCTTCTGCATTTTTGTAGAACTTAGTATAATTTGATATTGGTTTTTGAAGCTTTCATTTTCGTAATAGTCTATGAAGTCTCTGATTAATAGTTTGTAATTTTGTTTTGTGTCCACATCAAGGATTAAGTAATGTTGGGAGGCTGACCCTGTTAAATATAGTGGGAACCTTGCAGCTGCTGCCCTTTGGTTCACCTTCCTCTCTGCCATCATAATCTCAAACATTTGCAACCATTCCAAAAATGTTGGGTTGTAGCTGTCCACTTTCCCATTAAATTTAGGCAGAGTCGCCTTACATGGTATTGTATCATTGTGACTATTTTCTGGCAACATTGAGTTCTCATAAATTGGTTTCTTTTCTCTAGTCATTTGTTCACTAACTGTGAGTTGACTTGTCACTACTCTTGTTATCTCATTGATAATTTTTCTTTTCTCTTCTTCCTCCTCTTCTTCCATTTCTCTGGAGCATTTTTTGAAATTCATGGGTGATGCTCATAAGCTCCTTTCCTCTCCCTGTTTGATTGTTCTCTCATACGTTGTTGTCACTTTCAGGTTCTCTCCTTCGTCTTCTCACAGTTTTTTCAGTTTCCATCTCAGATCCTCTATCTCTCTCTGATTTTCATGATCTTCATCTCTGTCTAACTCTGTCAATCTAAGTTTATCTTTGAGCTGTTTGATCTCTTGGGCTTGGATATCATTGTTGAGGATTAGTTGCCTATTCACATCTTCCAATTGTTGGCATATCTTCTCCCATTTCTGGTTCTGTTCTTGAAATGCTTTGTTTGAATGTGCCAGCTGATTTGTTAATGCCTTGATATCTCTCTGGAAATTATCACTTTGGTTCTCCAGATGGTTGTCCATTTCAATCTTCATTTTGCTTAGTGCATTCTCATTCTCCTGTTCCAATGTTGACATTCTTTCCATTAATTGTCATATCTTGGCTCTCAATAACGTTTCCATTTCATTTGTTTGACGTAGGATGTTTAAAACTTCATTGGGTCCTGTTTCTGGGGACATGTGTAGGGTTTCCAATTCTATGGGGGATGCATCTGTCTCTGAATGTGCTCTCCTTGAGGTGGGGGTCGTTTTGCTTGTGCTTTTCTTGGTGCTACCTTTTTTTCCTTGTGTGTTTGGCATTTTTGATTATGAGTAGTAGTGGCTGGTAGATCAGTGTGACTCATTGTCTTTCCCCTGCTCTATGTTAGGTGTAGTTGTAGTTGTTAACTCATTGCTGGCTGTATATTAGACCTGCTTCCTTGCATGTTTTCTTCTTCTTCCTTGCATGTTTTCTGCTATTTGGTTGCTCTGGTTCTTTGTTGACTTTAAGTTCAGAGTTTGGATGTTGACTGTTCTTCTTCTGTTGTTCTTTATCTGTCATGGTCGCCACGTAGCATCCGCTACCAGGCGTTGATGTAGATTAAATGATTCTCTTAAACTATTGTTTCACTTCAACTGTGGGTAGGGATGTACTCATGTTAGCTATTGATTGTATTATTTCTGCCATTCTTTCTTTAACTGAAATAACTGAATACTATTTAGGTATCCTGTCATCATAGCTCTGCTCTATGGATGGTGTATCTGTGGCCTCTGGACAACTCCAATCTCTGCATTACTTCAATTGTGTTACCATAGCTGATCTAGGTGGCTTCAAACCTCAGCTCAACAAAGTTCTTATGTGTTCCCTATCCTAACTCAGTGTAGTTCTCAATGCAAATTGTAACTGACTTAAACTCAATTTGTACCATGTATTTAATTTACTTCACAACCTTACAATGTCACTAGCTGCTTAATAATTATTACTTTAGCCATTACTGAAAACTATTGGCTTTAATTAAGTTAAGATAATTAAGTTACTTAATAACTTGCAGCTTCCTACCTTACATTTAAATAACATAATACATGCTTGGTCAATTTATCAGTCTATTATAGGTCACCTAAGTCTATCAGATAAAATATGTATAACCTATGGTAGGCTATCCAGCCCTTTCTTACTGATGTTGATTATTGATTACATGTAAACAATCAAATTGATAGCCAGCTAAACAGAGAAAAACTCCTATTAGTACACCTAACATAAATGCAGGTTCATGGTTTGAATCAAGGCCCCTCGAGTTGCTCCTGATATGTTTCCAAACCACTACTACTGCATTTACTGTTTAGCTTGACATTGTGTATAAATAATCAAACCAATATAAAATCTAAGAATAAGATTTTCAAAGAATTTACTTCAACAAATTCCAAACTGATTTATGCTCTATTTATAGTTAACTTGAAAAAGTGCCTGTTGTTCAAAATTCAAATTTAATTTGTCTGCCAAAATGGCTGAAAATAATGGAAGAGAATTTGCCCCCTTTGTTTTGTCAAATTCGTCAACAAGTACTAATTTGATATATTATTGCTTGGTTGCATTTTACAAAGATAATTCTGATAATTGAAATTAAATTGTTTTTCCTAATATTCATAATTCAATCTTAGTTTTGACTAATCATTTGTTCTTCTTTCTTCATTAGCAGCATTTTCTTTGGATTATGCTACAATTTCCCTATACTTAATTGTAGTCATAACCTAATGCAGTACCACCATTTGGGCTGCCAAATGGAAGAGAGCATGTTGTTTCCCTAATGTAGAATCATGGGTGTGCTCTACCTACTCCAGTGGTACTGAGAAACTCAAGAGTTAATATCAAAGGTTGCAGAGGCTACCATTGTAGAGAGTGACCCACATTCTAGCAACAGAAAGTACATTGGTGGTTCACCAATTCAATAGAGAAAAACAGCAACTATCACTAAGAATATATTTCCAGCAGCAACCAATTCACATGGTATCACACTGAAGCTATCTCCATGAAGCCATCCTTACTTGCCAAGGTGCTATTTGTGTGTCTCAAGTATTAATTTCTAGCTCACATAGACAATTTAGCTCAGAATTCTCTTATCTCAGCTCATGTAAATAAATAATTAAACAAAAGGCACATAATTACTGTGCATTCACATTTGCCAACAGCCTAGTATATTTGCATTGTGTTTTTATTAAGTGCATGTATGGAAGGAAATGATTGAATTAAAAGCTCTTATTCCCTACATGTAATAATAGCTGTAACCTAAAGTGACCATGATTTGGGCTGTAACCATTAAGGAGCTATTTGTCACCCTAGACCAAGTGCATTTCCTCCCAAATTTTTGCTGGATCTTAAGCAGAAATTATCAAACTAAAATCCATTACAAAACCTAAAAGAGGTTAGTATATAAATAAATTAGAGAAGACCAAACATGACTGGAGTAAGTTGAATTATATTGTGCTTTCATTAAAAGTTCCTCAAATATTTATTACAATTTTCATAAATTATTAACTGCCATATGTTTACAACTTGCACATAAGTTCCCTCACAAAATTAAATGAGCAATAACACGTAGGTTTGGATTGAGGGGACAAATAATAAATTGATCAAAAAACTGCACTAAAAATATACAAATCAATTTAAAAGAAATTGATATAAATTGATAGCAACAAATCATGACGTTACTGTGATGTAACTCTAATTTTTGAGTGCCAAAGTAATCAAAAGAATAATATCAAAATAGTGGCCCTGAGTTACTCTACACTAAACACAGTGGAGTAACTCCTAAATTGTTGCTGGAACTTAAGCAATAATTATTACACAACAAGCCATTGAAGAATCTAAAAGGGTTAGTGTAATAAATTATTCAGAAAGAGCAAACATGATTGAAGTGAGACTAATTATATTGTTCAATCACTACAGATCTCTCACATATTTATAACAATTTGAGAATTATTGCCTGTTCAGGATTTACAAAATTTGCATTCAAGTTCCCTCACAAAATTATAGAGCAATTACACATTTATCTAAAACAAGGGGGCAGATAATTAATAATAAATTCAAATAACTGCACTAGAAAACTGATAGCAAAAAATCAAGATGGCATAGTGACATAACAAACTAATTTAAAGCAGTATTTAGCACTAATACAAATGACAAATGATAAAAATCAAAAAGGGGTCATGAGTGACTCTACATTATTGCATGAGGACATAGTGTGACATCATCCTTAAACAAATATAATTTCATTTCATTAATAATTGTAAATATGATTAATAGCAAAAAAAACACAAATTTTAACAAACAAAAAAGGGTTTTTAAGTACTCAGGATGTTAAAACCTTGAGCTCAGAAAGAAAATAAGCAAAACTCAAGCTTGAGCTTGATAAAAATCCACACAAACAAACTGTAAAATTGAAATATTTTAATTTTTAACTTCTTTATCAAATACAAATAATTATATTTTAATTTTCAAAATTCAGAATTACATTAAGAAAAAAAATTTGAAATTAGGTAAAAAAATTTGAAATTAGGAAAAATTCAAATGAACTTGAATGTTTCTTTAAAAAAAGAGAAAAACTCAAATGTAGGCTAATCTCACACTTTTAACTAGAATTTTTCTAGTCACTACAAGCTTCATTTTTAAATGTTTTCCATAAATCAAGGGAAGCCTTAACAGAGTTGAAGCTAGTTGGTACTGACCACTGGAAATGACTGATCACAGACCATATCTGTCACTTTTAATTCACCTGTCAAAACTGGTGACTTTGAAATTTGTCACTGGTCAACTGATTTAATCTGGGAATTTCTCAAATTTCAATTTGTGAAAGCATGTGATAATTACCATAATTGTATTTACAAAATATGATTGTAAATACACTTTTTTTACAAAATGTTTACTCATGTACATTGCATGGTTATATGAAAAGGGTAAGCAATCACATGTGAAATTCAATATTGCTTATCAAGTTATCCTTTTTGAATAAATACAAGTGTATAATGTAAAAATCCCATTGAACTTTGAATGTATCTAAACAATAACAACATATTTTATTGTAACTTTGCATTTAAAATTTGCTGGAATATATAGTAAATTGTAGCATCAGCCAAAAAGGAATAAGCTGTGAAAGAAAGATTAAAGTTGAAAGATTAAATATAATCAGAAATATGATTGTAAAATTTAGTTAATTATCTTATTCATTTTGTAAGATGCAACCAAGTTACAATATTGTGCATTTTGAGAGAAACACCATAGCCAATTAAGTACTATTTGACAAATTGTAACAAGCAAAATTACGCTTACATAAGAACAGCCATATTGGCAGAAGATTTATTTGAAATTCAAAATCAGCAGGTACTTTACAATTTTTAAATAAATAGCTTAGAATTTAAGAGAAATTTGATGAACAATAAATTCTTCAGAGTTTATTTTATTTTTCATTCTTCATTTATCTGGTTTGATATTTAATAAAATGTTCAGCTAAGCAAGTTGTGTCGAGTAGTGGCTGGATTCCATCAGGGGATCAATTCAAAGGGTCCTTGTGCCAGTCAGGAAACCCACTTATGTTAATGTTAGGAGTTTTTCGATTCCTTGCTTAGTCTGACTTTCATCTATACATGTATGAAACAACTCGATAGTTGAACCCTAGG